>OY992536.1:51925684-52165307 GCA_963921195.1 Pegoplata infirma | reverse complement strand
TTATTAGGGTGGGTCAATTTTTTTGCCTACTAAGCGTATAGCAGAATCGTAATCTACGAGAAATTCTAAGAACTTTTCCCAAAGAAACCATGGTTCTAAAATCAAAATCGAGCTTCCGGTTTTTTAAGTGAAAATTTGGTGCTCAGGAAATCCAAAAATAATGCTATTTTTTTGGAAATATTCATTGCAATTCATTGCAATTGGTGAATGGTTGACCTGTATCGCTGGAAGAGGGCTTATTTTAAAGGAAATTTTCTCAGCTTTCTATATCTGTGCTCAGTTATAGAAAATTATGTACCTAAGTAATGGTTTTGGAGATTTATGTCAAAATAATAATAGTCAAACTGTTATAAAACCTAAAACTGTTACGATTTTTCTACCTAAAACTTAGAAAAAAATTATTTAACTAAATTGTAATTCAAAATTGAGTTAAAAAAAAAATTGATTTTAAAATTGGTTAAAAGAAAATTTATTTAACAAAACCTAAGTCAAAACTGAAAACGAAAAAATTAAAAAAAAAATTATCGATATTTTACAAAAACTTACTTTTTTTATTTAAAAAGTTCTTCAACTTGGAAAAAAAATAAATCAAAATATAATAATGAAAAATATTTAAAAAAACCGGGAATCGAACCCTGGAATAATGTGTCACAAAGCACGACATAACGACAACACAACAACACTTGATAACTAATACGTACCGGCAGCCTAGGTTCGAATCCTGGCGATGCACATCAAATTATTGTATTTTTTTTATTTGTTTTTTTTTTTATTTAACTATTTAATTAAAAAAAATTTACGAAAAATATTATTTTCATCGATTTTATGTTTAAATGTAATTTAAAAAAAAGATCTTGTCAAATTACTAGAAAAAGTCTCGAAATCCCATTTTACCAATATTTGGCAGTTTTCCTCGTTTTTTAACAAATAATCGAAATTTAAATTTTTTTTTGTAATTTTAGAATTTTTCTTGTAATTTTACAAATTTTCAAGATTTTTTACAAAAAAACTCTAGTTAATTTACGAGAATTTCTTGTAAGTTTTATTTCGCCAAAAAAGTTGTAAATTTAAAATTTTATTGGTAAAAATCTTGTAAAATTACAAAAAAGTTCGTAATTTTTACTAGCAATTCTAGTAAAATAGGAGGTAGCAAAAAATCTAGTAAAATCACGAAACCTCCTTGTAAACTTACAATTTTTTGGTAAAAAGCTTGTAAAATTACAAAATTATTGGTAAAAAGCTTGTAAAATAACAAGGAATTCTTGTCAAATAGGCGGTAGCAAAAAAAAAAAATGTTACAAACTTGTAGCTAATGCAGTTGCTAGTGGTTTCTGCCCCGAAGATTTAGCAAACATAAAGCCGGGACCAATAGTCCACTCTCGATAGTTAACAAAAGCCAGCAGAATTTTGCGATCATATGTAACAACTAAATCACCATCGGAAAATCTGAAAATACTATCAGAATTTATTATGAGAGTTTATGTTCCAATGTACTTTAATGTGAAGTTCTATAGCTCTGTCATTTACGGGAGTGCACTTTTATTTAAGTTTATACGGTCGACGCAATATTTACCGCCAAGTCATAGAGATATTGTTAATAAGACAAAACAATGAGTACTTTGCTCACACGGAAAATATTTTATTGACATTTTGGCCGTTACTGTTGAAAGCCGCCAAAGAATACCACGAATGGATAAAACAAATGTCTTATATGTCAATTGCAGCTATAGGTCGAAGCTAAAATAAGTTAACCCGGTTTGGCCAAAATTTTTTTTTTAATACTTTATTTAGTTTAATAATTTTTAAATAAAAAGTTAATTAATAATTCCTTGTTGTTTTAGAAGCTTTTTACCAATAATTTTACAAGCTTTTTATCATAAACATTGCAAGTTAACATTTTTTTTTGACGCGATAAAACTTGCATGGAGGTTTCGTGATTTTACTAGATTTTTTTGCTATCTCCTATTTGCTATCTCCTATTTTTTACCAATAAAATTGTAAATTTACAACTTTTTTGGCAAAATAAAACTTACAAGAAATTCTCGTAAATTGACTAGATTTTTTTTGTAAAAAATCTAGGAAATTTGTAAAATTACAAGAAAAACTGTAAAATTGCAAAAAAATTTAAATTTCGATAGAAAATTATTTGTTAAAAAACAAGGAAAACTGTCAAATATTGGTGAAATGGGATTACGAAACTTTTTCTAGTAATTTGACAAAAAACAAATTAAGAGCTAATTGCAAGTGAGGTGGAGGATTTCCTACTTTCTTTGAGTTTTTGACATTATATAAAAATGTTTTGAAAGTTAATTTTAATGTGTTTGATCATGTGCTTCAAGTACCAAAACTCGTATTAAGCTCATAAGTTAATAAGTGCTGTTGTGGTATAGTGGATATGTCGTTGTGCGACCTAGACCCCAAAGTTCAAATACCGTCTAGGCCAATATTTTTTTTTTATTTTTGTTTATTTTTTTTATTCAACTACGTATTATTTAATTATTATACCCTCCAACCACAGTATGGGGGTATACTCACTTTGTCATTCCGTTTGTAACGCATCGAAATATCGATCGGGGACCCCATAAAGTATATATATTATTGATCTATGATCGATTCTAAGACTTTTCTAGAATGTCCGTATGTCCGACCGTCCGTCCGTCCGTCTGTATAAGACACGATGCAGTCCAAAATAAAAGAGATAGACTCGTTAAGTTTGGCAGGAATATTTCTTTTGGTCCTAGGCAGTTTAAGTTCGTAAATGGGCAAAATCGGATCAGGGGCAAAAAAGTTCCCCTCTGAAGAACTTAACTAGCCTCTAAAAAACGCCATATTTTCTCAGGTTTTTTGTATTTTTGTTAAGCAAATGAAACAATTTGATGCCAGAAAAAGTTCAAGGTCCTGCACTTGGACTTGGGAAATAAAAAAAATATATTTTTTTTGCCCACCCCCCTTTTGTGGGCGTGGATTTTAAAAATGTTATTAAATAATGATAAAATTGTATTACTTAAGCTCAAAAAGCATAATTAATCAATTTTTAAACATTTATCGCATTAGTTTATTTGTCCCCCAATGACCCCTTCTGACCCCCCCAAAAAAAAAACGCCCCTGCATTTTTTTTAATTTTTTTTATCTGTTGGAGGGTATTATAGATTCGGCACAGCCGAATTTAACACTCTCACTTGTTTTTTTTTTTTATAATTCTTTTTTTTTTTAATTACATTTTAACATCAAATCGATGAAAATAATATTTTTCATATATTTTTTTTTAATTAAATAGATAAATAAAAAAAAAGCAAAAAAAATAAAATAATTTGATGGGCATCGCCAGGATTCGAACTTAGGCTGCCGGCACGCATAAGTTATCAAGTGTCGTTATGTCGTGCTTTGTGACACTGGATCCCAGGGTTCGATTCCCGGTTTGGCCGATATATATATATTTTTAAACACATTTTTCATTATTATTATATTTTAATTTTTTTTTTTCAAGTTGAAGAACTTTTTAATAAAAAAATAAGTTTTTATAAAAATCGATAATTTTTTTCGTTTTCAGTTTTGACATAGGTTTTGTTAAATAAATTTTCTTTTAACCAATTTAAAAATTCAATTATTTTTTTAACTCAATTTTGAATTACAGTTTAGTTAAATAATTTTTTTTTTAAGTTTTTATGTAGAAAAATCGTGACAGTTTTAGGTTTTTTTAACAGTTTGACTATTTTTATTTTGACATAAACCTCCAAAACCATTATTTGGGCACATAATTTTCTATAAATGAGCACAGATATAGAAAGCTGAGAAAATTTCCTTTAAAATAAGCCCTCTTCCAGCGATACAGGTCAACCATTCACCAATTGCAATGAATTGCAATGAATATTTCCAAAAAAATAGCATTATTTTCGGATTTCCTGAGCACCAAATTTTCACTTAAAAAACCGGAAGCTCGATTTTGATTTTAGAACCATGGTTTCTTTGGGAAAAGTTCTTAGAATTTCTCGTAGATTACGATTCTGCTATACGCTTTGTCACATTTTTTGGTATCGAACAAATTGACCCACCCTAGTGTAGAACCTCAGAAATTTTGTGTAGAAAATTGTTTTCATGATCCTGAGGCATACTTTTCAATAAATAAAACCAATAGAATGTGTTTTCGATACATATTTTACAGATATTTCGATATAAATGACTTAAAAAAAACGAAAATTCAAGAGTTTTTTAAATAAATATTAAAAACTTTTCTTAAAAAAACAAAATATTTGCAACACTAAAAAACTTATGTTTGTTACTTGTATTATGTGTTGAAGTGAATTAATTTTTTAAAATTTTTCAATCCAAAATACGTCCATGACTACTAAATGCATGCATCAAAATTCATAGCAAGCAAATAATTACTTAAGACTTCGATTAAAATCAATAAATTTAGTAGTATGTATTTTATCTTTCTGGGTTATGTTTGTAATAATATTTGAAGGATAGGGATAAAAACTATAAGAACTATTTCTTACATCATGTTTGTAAGGATATTTGAAGGGCAGGGATAATAACTATTTCTACTTACATCATGGTGACAATGTGCCACTTATAGACAGCTTTCTTGTTAGTAGTAGTAAGCGATTTCAAAATAGTTTGTAGTGTTGGAACCGTAGTGATAACGTTATGGTCATGCATATGCCCTCTGTTCTAAGTTAAGCGAGCTTAATGTACCTCCGCATGGTTAAATTTTCTAGTAACTCGGCCTTCAAACTTCTTATACGTTCCATTTCCAATTTGCTACAGTAAGGGATTTCAAAATAATTTATAGTGTTGGAATCGTAGTGATAACATTTCTGGTGGCTTAACGTTACTCGGCCTCAAAACTGCTTATACGATCTATCATTTTCAATTTGTTATGGCGACGTTAAAGGATTTCAAAATAGTTTGCAGTATTGCAATCGCAGTTAAAACATAATGGTCGTGCATATGTCCTCTCCACGTAGTTGCACGAGATTAACGAAGCTGCGTAGTTTAATTTTCTTCAACATCAAAGCACTCTATATTATTGTATTTGCGACATATGTACATTTACTGGTTTTGAATATGATCTTGTTTTGGAATAAAATGTCCACGCTTATACTTGTTATGACGATGAACTGGAAAAAAATAATACATATGATTTATTCATTGATAAATTCATTTAAAATTCTAATAAAAACTTACCTTTTCCATTTTCTTTATGTAAAAGTAACTTTTTTAATCAGAATATTTTGCAACTAGGAAACAATATTTGTTAAATTTTTGATACGAATCGGTATTAAGGTATAAATATGGTAATAAAATATAATTTCAATCGTAAAAAACTTTTATTTTGTAATTCCGGTTGATATTTTCATACGCGTGCACTAAAATTTAACATCCCGAGTAAAAAAGAGTTATGTATAGCCGTGACAAATTAGATCCCAAATATGGTGGACACAATTGTTTCAAATATTATCTTCGGTTATCCTACAAGATCTGAACAGATAGTCTTATATATAATATGATACGTAAAATGGGTCTACCCGACTAAAAAAAAATAATAAGGTGCCATATAACATTTGATCCCAAAAATGGAGGATCCAAAAATATATGATTATATCTTATTAGATCAAAATTTAGATAATAACCTATAATTAGATCCCAAAAATGGAACGGTAAATATTATCTAATTTGATATTATAAAAAATTAGATCTAATAAGATCTAATAATATATAATTGTATCTTATTAGATCTAATATGATCTTTAACATCAAATCAGATGATATTTACCGTTCCATTTTTGGGATCTAATTATATCTAATTTTATAAAATTTGATATAATTAGATATAATCATATATTTTTTGATCCTCCATTTATGGGATCAAATGATGGATCTATTTATATACAATTATATAAAAAACTACTACCTCCGTCCCGAAATATTTTTAACATTTCTATAGATTTTTTTGTCCCAAAATAAACTTAACATTTTATTAAGCAGTGTTTTGGTTGAAATAATACAAGATAAAGTTAAAAAAACAATTTTATACTAATCTCGTGTGCTAAAACTGTAACAAAATTAATTAAAAATATTTGCAAGATGTCCATATTGCATCCGTAAAATTTCTTATTTCATACGCCGCATTTTGTAATAATTTTCATCTTTTCGACCATAGTGGACACATTGCCTGTTTTTAACGTCGAAAACAAGATGTCGCATTTATCTGGATGCAGTTTATTGCATCCATTTTGCACGTGAATTGAAAAATTGCAAAGCTTTAAAGAATTTTTAAATTATTGATATGTCCCGATATGTATTAATAAAAAAAATAAAGCTTTTTCAAAAAATCCTCCATAATCCCATCCAAAATATAGAAATGTTAAGATTATTTTGGGACGGAGGTAGTATATGATTATATCAAAACTTTTTTACTCGGGTATCTGGTTTTATCAGTTTGATCCGGACTGATACAATATAAAATAAATTGAGACTATAAGACATAAATATATATGGTTAGATATTGCTCTACACAAAGAACATATTTTTGTATATAACATTACATAAAGTGCATATGATTATATATAATGTTATCCAACTTATATGACGTTATAAGGAGCAATATATGATCAGTTATAATGGTTTTAAATTATATTTAATCGTATCAGTTTTCTCCAACTGATATAATTATATAGACCCAATTCACGTATCACATTATATAGAAGGTTATCCCGTTAGATCATAAAATATACCCGTAGATAATTATTAAAGTAATTGTATCCGCCATATTTGGGATATAATTAGTCATGAACTATTTTTCTTTTTTTACTAGGGATTTTATGATAACATATATGTTTCCATATATGATATCATATATGGCAGATATTTTATATACGGCCACATATATGGGATCGTTTCTTGCATATATGGACACATATATGTTTCCATATATGTCATATATGATCATATAAAGATTTATATATAAGCATATATGAACATACACATTTATTTTTAGCCGGGTATTCACAAAAAATTTAATAAATAACGTATTATTTAAACAAAAAAAACAAATATTTTTAAAATTTTGTGTTTGAAAAAGAAATGTATTTTATTTATTTTGTCATTTATTATACAGTGAAACATAAAATTATTTTTACAAACTAATATTGTTTAATAGTAAACTTCTTAACAACGCGTTTTTTTTACTAAAACATTAGTTAGAATATTCTTTGTAAATTTTCCCGAACTGAAATCTTTAGATTTTTACTATTTTAAAATGTTGTTAAAACATTTTCCTATGGAAAATACTGTAGTTTTTAAAATACTTTCAGATATTTTTCAAATACAACAGAAAGTCCTGTGAGGATGTATATTTACTCAGATTTCCAAGGTTTTTGGCTTTGGTGACATTTTAAAGAAAATATTCTTTAGTATTAACTCTGAAATCTTTCTACTACCCGGCTAAAAATAAATTTGTATGTTCATATATGCTTATATAAAGATCTTTATATGATCATATATGACTTATATGGAAACATATATGTGATCATATATGCAAGAAACGATCCCATATATGTGGTCGTATTTAAAATATGTGCCATATATGATATCATATATGGAACCATATATGCTATCATAAAATGTTAAATTTGAACCAGAATTACAAAATAAAAGTTTTTTAGGTTAAAATTATATTATTACTTTACCATCGATTGACATACCTTAATATATATCAATAATTTAACAAATATTGCAAAATATTCTGCATAAAAAAATTTTAGAAAAGGTAAGTTTTCATTAATATGTATTTAGAATTTTAAAATCATATGTATTATTTTTTTCCAGTTTATCGTCATACCAAGTAAAAGCGTGGACTTTTTTATCCAAAACAAGATCCTATTTAAATTAAGTAAATGTGTGTCGCAAATACAATATTATTGAGTACTTTGATATTGAATAAAATTAAACTACGCAGCTTCGTTAATCTCGTACAACTATGTGGAGAGGGCATATGCACCACCAATATGTTTTCACTACGATTGCAATACTGCAAACTATTTTGAAATCCCTTAATGTTGCCATAGCAAATTGGAAATGAAAAGACCGTATAGGCAGTTTTGAGGCCGAGTTACGTTAAGCTTGCTCAACTTGGAGAAGAGGACATTTTCACCACCAGAACTGTTATTACTACACTATAAATTATTTTGAAGTCCCTTACTGTCGCAATAGAAAATTGGAAATGGAAAGAAGGTATAAGAAGTTTGGAGGCCGAGTTACTAGTTGAAGAAAATTTAACCATGCGGAGCTACTTGGAGTAGAGCGCATATACACCACCCTAACGCTATCACTACGGTTCCAACACTACAAACTATTTTGAAAACGCTTACTTTCGCCATAGCAAATCGAAATGAAAAGAAGGTTTGATCAGTTTTAATGTTGAGTAAGGACAACGTTTTTACTTGCAATTACAAGAAATCTGTCAATAAGCGAAATCGACAACCTGGCACATTGTCGCCATGATGTAAATTTACATGAAAAAAATGTTGGAAAAGGTAAGCTTTCATTAATATGTATTTGAATTTTAAAATCATGTTTTAATTTTTTCCAGTTCATCGTCATAACAAGTTTAAGCGTGGACATTTTATTCCAAAACAAGATCATATTCAAAATGAGTAAATGTAAATACGTCGCAAATACAATATTATTTAGTAATTTGATGTTGAAGAAAATTAAACTACGCAGCTTCGTTAATCTCGTGCAACTTGGTGGAGATATGCACCACCATAATGTTGTCACTACGATTGCAATACTGCAAACTATTTTAAAAACCATTAATGTCGCCATAGCAAATTGGAAATGGAAAGATCGTATAAGCAGTTTTAAGGCCGAGTTAAGTTAAGCTCACTCAACTTGGAGAAGAGGGCTTATGCACCACCAGAAATGTTATCAATACGATTCCAACACTATAAATTATTTTGAAATCCCATACTGTCACAATAGCAAATTGGAAATGGAAAGAACGTATAAGTTTGGAGGCCGAGTTACTATTTAAAGAAAATTCAACCATGAGGAGCTACGTTAAGCTAGCTCAAGATGGAGGAGAGGGCATATGCACCACCATAACGTTATCACTACGGTTCCAACACTACAAAATATTTTAAAATCGCTTACTGTCGCCATAGAAAATTGAAATGAAAAAAACGTATCATCAGTTTTAGGGTTGAGTAACGATTTCGAAAATACAACGTTTTTACTTACAATCACACGAAAGCTGTCAATTAGCGAAAGTGACAACCTGGCACATTGTCGCCATGATGTAAGTAAAAATAGTTTCTTATCCCTATCCTTCAAACATCGTTACACACATAACCCAAAAAGATAAAATACGTACTACTAATATATTGCTTTTAATCGAAGTCTTAAGTAATTATGTACCTACTAAAAATTTTCAATAAAAAACATGCATTTAGTAGTAGCAAGTTCTTTTTTTCTGGAATAAAAAAAGGAATATGGAGTAATTTTAATATTTTATCAGATGGAGTTCTGAAAGACAATATACCTTTCCGTAAAAAGCATTCATGGTCTTAAGCAACCCATGGTCCTTACAAAATACACTCCATTAACATGTATGTATGTGTCTAGCAGTATCAAGCCAATCTTTAAAGGATATTCGTGTTATCATTAGCCCATTAGCACCAAATGCTGTTGTTGGTAATAATTCAATACAATAAAAATTCTAGAAATATCTTGTATGCATATTAATATTATTTTCTATCAATTTTTTTAGATTTTGACTTTTTTAACAAAAACGCTAAGTCCGAAGATAATCGAAATTAACACTAAAACAAGAAAACACAAAGGAAATCATCGTTCCTGTAACAAGCCCTTTGTTCGCATCTTTCGTAATTGATATCAATTGAAAAACTTGATATATTAGATCTTTTATGTTCAATTTATTTTTTTTTAATATCAAAATGTATTCTCGTATCTATAAGTTTAATTATATATTTTTATATGGTCACCAAAAATGCAAACGATAGTAACTAAAAAATCAAAATCATCAAACTAAAGGTGTTCATTTAAATATATCAAAAACACCAGTAATGAATAAAACAATATTTTTTATTTTTAATTATACTTGCGTACATCGTTTGCAATTCTGGTGAATATATACATAATAACCTATTACATATAGTTTAAGATGAAAAAATAAATAAAAAATATAAAAAAGAATGTAAAACAAATTAAAAACATCATATATTATTCAATATATGATTCAATATATGATCCAATATATGATTCAATATATGATCTAATATATGATCACATATATTGCATCATATATGATCGTGTCTTATATAAGCGCCAATTTTGGAATATGTTCATATATGAGACCATATTTGATACTATATATGATACTGTATATGGTCTCATATATGATATCATATATGATGATATACAACATTTTTAGCCGGGTACACAAAATTTATTTAAATAAAAAAATGCATATGTATACAATTAAAAATTTTTCCTATAGAAAAAAAAAATATTTTTGAATGCATTATTCTATTTTTTAATGCACCCGTAACCGTACCCTAACGTAGCGTAGAGAGGTTTTTGTTATATGGGAACAAGTGAGAGCAATTATTCTTCTTTGCAGAAGGTTACGGAATTTTGTATATGATTTTGACTGCTACGCTACGTTAGGGGACGGTAACGGGTAGCTAATCCAGTCTTTATTATTTTTTTTACTTCTATGTCAAGTAAAAACGTAAAGAAGTTTTGTTGGGAATAAAATTTCTCTAACTTAACATAAAAAAACAAAACATAAATAAGAATGTTCTGTACTATTTTGCTTAATGAACATTGCATAGAGTTAACGTTAAGTTTACGTTTTTAGGCTAACTAAACCTTAATGGTCAAAATGTACGCTGAATATTTTAAATACTTTTAGGCATTTCTTATGAAAATGAAGTGTTGATTTC
The DNA here is from genome assembly GCA_963921195.1 of Pegoplata infirma. Classification (NCBI taxonomy): domain Eukaryota; kingdom Metazoa; phylum Arthropoda; class Insecta; order Diptera; family Anthomyiidae; genus Pegoplata; species Pegoplata infirma. Next base: position 52,154,334 of record OY992536.1, on the reverse strand, counting down.
TTCTTCGAATCCTAACATCTATTGCTTACACGTTTAAGCTCTTAATTTTCTTTAGTTTTTCTCTTTCGTACTTTCTGCAGAAATAAGGTCAGACAGACGGAGATACAGGCGGATATCACTAGGAAGTCCTAAAATCGATCAAGGATAAAAACAAAAACATATCGTTGACAGTAGAGATGGGCGCGTGAGTGGATTTTGACTCACACTCACTCACGCTAACGCAAAAAAAAAACGAATCACTCACTAATCACTCACGCGATTTTTTTTCCACTCACACTCACTCACAATCACGTGATTGAAATTAAAATTTCTCACGCGTGACTCACGCCAGATTCAATCTCGCTTACGCGTGAGTCACGCAAGCTCTACTCACGCAAACAAATTTTCTTACAAAAAAAAAAACAGCTAAAATTTTTTTTTTTGCAAGAAATGAAATAATTCTAATTAAATAAGTAAAATCAAAAATTAAATCACGCAAACTCACGTAAAAAAAAATCGACTCACTCACTAATCACTCACGCAATTTTTTTTCCAATTCACACTCACTCACATCAATCACGTGATTGAAATGAAAATCACTCACACTCACGCGTGATTCACGCGTGATTCAGGTGAATCACGCAAATCACGTGACCAGCGCCCATCTCTAGTTGACAGTGGAAGTTTATTCATAATTTTTTTGTAGCTATTCCATTACGGTAAAAGGTAACCGAGCTGATGAGAAATTATCGTCGGCGCAAATATCCAGCGCCGCACAGTGTTGTGACCTTGGCAATTAATGGTCAAACTAAATGTCTTAAAACTTAAGGTTATATGAATTTTATTTTAAGAAAACATCATAAATAAAACAAATCCAAAACAGTTTATAGATATCTTTAATAGTTTTTAAGTTACATGTCTCTAAAGTTGAACTTTTTGAAATATATCATATTTTGGTTTTAAAATCTTTGAAATCCATGTGTACTTGTAACGGTTAAATAATTATATTGCATTTAAAATTCGACCTTATTGGTAATGAAGTTTTAAGTTAGATATGTTGCTTGTATGCTAATGCTGCTTTGGTCGACATAAGTTAATTATATGGCAAGTAACGCTGTTATAAAGTGAGTTCCTAAGAAAATACTAATTTATTTTGCAAATTTCATATTTGATAGTCAGCCATTTTTGTGGCCCTCATTGGCGCGCTTAGTTCTTTGCAGAAAATATTGGTATAAGTATGTAGATTACAAATAACAAAAGAACTCGTCCACGTTTTTCCACTTTTTTCGTTAATCAATTTTTTTTTGTGGGAACCCGAATATAAATTTGGAAATTTTTTTAACGAAAACACCAAGATGCAGCAGTTGTCCTTGATAATTTGAAATGTATTGCGAAAAATAGTTATAGAACACATATAATAAATCGGAATGTAAAATGAATTGGTCGGTTAAATTTTAAATTTTATTTAAATTGGTCTTAAAACCATTATTTTTCATCCAGGCCTGATACAAATTAGATGCTTGGCTAGACACCAGTTGTACATTAACAGATGCAGACTTTTATTTAGAAAGATTTTGTTGAGGAAGTACGTTGTACTATATTTTTACTTGCTCGTTTTATAACGGTCTTTTTGAGATAGGCATATCCCTGCTTAAACTTGAAAACAATATTCAACGTATTGTAAATACTACGTGCAAAAATGTTGTGAATTATTGAAAGTTTTAAAGTCAAAGGATTTCCCTGAATTTTCTCAAGTCTTTAAAAAAGGATATTTATGCGCTAAGAATACCCTAAGGATAGGTTAAGGATATTCCTTGCTTCAATTATACTAAAATAAGGTATTTTCAACATTATCAGAACAGAATTTCATGAAGTACGAAGGATTTTTTAAACTTTTTTTTTAATTTTTTAAGAACATTTTCAATATACGTATTACATCCTTGCTTCAATTTTTTCATTTGATTAAGATTAAAGGTATATTATAAGTGTTGCGGATGCAAAAATTCTTGAAGGAATTTGAATTTTGAACTTTTTCTTGACTTTTTTAAAAAAGGACATTTTCGAGGAGGGCGTATCCTTGTTCCGATTTGCACAAATTTTGATAAATGCATTGAGCATATTATAACAGTTGGATTTTCAAAATTTCATGAAATAACTTCAATTTTTACCCTTTTTCTGAACGTTATTTTAAAAAGGACATTTTTAAGCTAGGCGTATCCTTGCTCCGAATTGGACAAAATTTAGTAGAATAATTAATGGCATTATAGGTAATAACTACAATAAATAACATGAAGATTAAAGCGTTAGTTTTCGTATTATGTCGTATTTTAATTTCAGGATATATGGGAAGGATACGAATCCTTGGGCGGATATTGACCAAATTCAAAATTTTTCTTGATCTTATCGATCTTAACAAGTGTTCCAAATTTTAACGCTCTAACTTAGCTCCTTCTATTTTTGGACACTCTTTACATGAAGACGCAACACTGTGCGTCCGTCTCTTGTGGAGCACACCTAGGCTGACCATTCGTACTGATTTGATCAGTACATGTACTGATTTTTGATCACGTGTACTGATCAAAAAACGTTGTACTGATTTGTACTGATTTTTTAAAATATGTACTGATTGTACTGATTTTTGAACATTTCAACATAAAAATTAATTTTTATTCGAAAATTCTGTACAAAACTTGAATATCCATAATATAAGTCGTCAGAGTTGTTTTTTATAACTTAAGTCTGAAAATGAGATAATTCATAAAAACGCAAAAATGAATCTGAGCATGAGGTTATTTTGATCTTCCTAAATTTATATGAAAATGCGCACAGAATCTTTGAGGTTTTCTATACAGAAAAGTTCAATGGGCCGATGAATTTTTTATATTTTTAGAAAGATGATGAAAATTGCATTAATCCAAATGATTCTGAGATCTTAGATGAGGTAATGTCATCAGAGCTTATTCGAAAAAGCGCTCAGAAATCCAGGGCCTTAAAAAAAAACACCTGCTTATTAGCTGTGAAGTTTTCTTACAGGAAAAGTTGTCAAAACTTACGGAAAAAGACTTCAAAATCTGAGGGATTTTCTTACTCTCAAAACCTGTGAAATTTTGTTATATTTTCTGCACTGAAACGATCAAAACATTCAAATGAAGTCGTTTAAAGTCAACTAAATTTTCTGCAAAATAACGGCAACAGTTGTTTTTTGCTGTTGCTTTTTAACAGTTGTTTTATGCAGTTGTTTTTTCAAAATACTTGGGGTCAAGTTAGTTTAACCGACATTTTTTGAGTGTTGAAAAAACATCAGTATTTTCTCATAGAAAAAAATTTAGAGAGTTATTTCTAGAAAAAAAAAAAACATAAAAACTTGGGCGTACTGATTTAAGCTCAGAAAAAAATGGGCACCCTAAGCACACCATAAAGTACAAAAAGCAAGAGCTAGAATCCTCAAGTTTGTCACAGATATGTATAATGGTCATAGGCTGGTTAAGTTCTTGAACGAGCAAAATCGGACCAGGGGGAAAAAGTTCCCCCTTTAAGAACTAAAACTATCCCAGAAAAATATTTTTTTACATGTTTTATTTCTATATTTGTTCAAAAAATAAAACATTTTAATGCCATATGAGGTTCATCGACCTCTAGACTAGCGGACGTTGTTAGCAAATAACAACTTTAAAAGACTTAGTTTTAAATAAATTGATCGTATCTAATTATATCAAATTGATTCTAACATATAGTAATATATGATTACATCCAATTAAATATGTTATTCACTTGTACACAATTTTCAAAAAGACTTAGAAAATTTTTGATAAAATTTGCAAATAAAAAAAAATTGGAATGACGTACAGCGCTATTAGGGGCTTCCATGGCACTATGGTTCCAAATGCATTTTTTTTGGCAGAAATTAAAAAAACAAAAATTTACAAATTTCCAAAAGCTTATACAGTTTCTCAATGGCAACACTCCAAGCCATTAAGAAAGTATAATGAAAAAATTTGTATGGCAATACTGTCAGTCTGCCAGGGTTTCAAAGTTGATAGTTTTAAGGCGTATTATTAAATCGGGATTAAAACCATATTACAATTATACTAACAGCAAATGGGAAAAAATAAAATTATAAAAAGGCTAAAAAGGAAAATTGAAGCCCAAGGAAAGTAGTTCTTATTAAAAACTCCAATTTGTAATTCCATGCATCTTTGGCGTTATTCTTGGGGGTTGCGGTTTTAAGGATTTTGAAGCCAAAATAGCCTATATCTTTCGTGGACAAAAAGTTGTGTTTAGGCACGAACTTGCATGAGTCTTCAAATGTGAAAGTGTTTTCTAGATGGTCTATTTAATACTTAAATTAACACCTAGCCAGCATTTTTCGGCAAACTCTCACAATTGCCATTTGAGTTTAGCACAAATTTCGGCAAAATTTTCGGTTTTTTGCGAGAAAAATCTTTAAATTTTTTTAAACTATAATTTTTTTGGCTTTAGCCAAGCTAACTGACTACTAGAAATATATTAGGGTTGATAATTTTTTTTTTTCCAAAAAAAAAAAAAAAAATTTTTTCAAAAAGAATTTGCGATTTTTTTTTTTTTTTTTTAAAAAATTTTTTTTTTGAAAATCGTTTTTTAATTGCGTAAAGAGTTAAAAACCCATTCCAGATTCAAAACTAGCGACTTTGCATCATTTTTGGAATTAATGCCAAAAAAAATTGATTTGGGACCATAGTGCATGGTAAGCTTAAACAATAATTTTAATGTAGCGATATGCCTTATTTCCAAGTCATAGGCTTCCAGTGAAATAAGACTTTGGCTTATAAGTTTGAAATTTTTCATGGAATCAGGAAATAAGAATTAGATTTGAGATCGGGTTTCAAAAATCATTGATAATTTGATAATTTAAACCAAATATAGCTATTATTAACTATATAAATGCAATATACATTTTTAAAAATGATTGCAAAAATTCAAAAAGTAAAATTTTTTAAGTTCTAAAAAAAAACAAATGCAATAAAAAAGTGTTTTCTATTTAAAAAAAAAATAAAAAAATATATTTTTGTCTGGAACGAACTCGGGTTCCCAAAAATGATAGATAATTTTATAATAAATTAAATATAGTTATATATAACTATATAACAGCAATATAATTTTTTTAAAATGATTGCAAAAATTAAAAAAAAGAAAAATTTTTAGTTCTAAAAAAAAAATAAATGCAATAAAAAAGTGTTTTCTATTTAAAAAAAATAAAAAAAATATATTTTTTTTCTGGAACCGAACTCGGGTTCCCAAAAATTATAGATAATTTTATAATAAATCAAATATAGTTATATATAACTGTATAAAAGAAAAATAATTTTTTAAAAATGATTGCAAAAATTCCAAAAATGAAAATTTTTTAGTTCTAAAAAAATTAAACGCAATAAAAAAGTGTTTTCTATTTTAAAAAAAATAAAAAAAACTTTTTTCTCGACTGGGCCGGGAATCGAACTCGGGTTCCCAAAAATCATATGTAATCTTATATGATCCAATATAAAGTTTTAAAAAGTTTTGTATAACCATATATGTTGACACACAAAAATAAATTTTGAAATACTGGCATATATAATTATATATGGCTAGTTGTTTGGTCAAAAAAATATTTTTTATATACATGATTATATCAAAATATATATTCCATTACATATGCGACCATTTATAAATATATATTGAGTTTAGACGAAATTTGCGTATATATACTTAGTACCATACAAACACAGATATGGTATCGTTTAAGACACATATAATTATATCTATTATTTTTGTTGGAAATTTTTTTAGTATGGAGCCATATATAGTTTTAAATGGTATTATATTAGTCATATATAATTATACATAAATTGATACTGGATTTTTTGTTTAGTAAAGTCCTATACATAATTAGATATAAAGTCACGTATAATAATGTATGAAATCGGATTAAGTTTTATGTGCAACGTATGATTACATCTACCATTTATATTAATATATTATGAACAATATAATTTTATATGATTTTATATGACATCATTTAAAAAAATTGGAAAATTTCAAAGTGAGATATAATTTTATACTTTGACTCATATAGTTTTATATCGTTTTATGAAAACATATAAAATAATATACATTTATATAAATTCCTTTTTACTCGGGTATTTTCAGTTTGACATTATTATATCTAAAAATAAATCTAAAAACAGAAACATTTTTTGGATAAAAATGTATTCAATAATTTTTTTATAAAATCAAGATATCAGATATTAAAAGATAACTTTGGCGCGGCCAAATTTCGGATGAAATTACATTATATAATATCCAATTTAATATAAAATCATGATATTGGATATTTTAAGATAACTTTGGCGCGGCCAATTTCCGGATCAAATTACATCTTATCATATCATATTTAATACAAAATCATGATATAGATAATTTGGGATAACTTTGGCGCGGCCAATTTCCGGATGAAATCACATACGATCAAATATTAAACTGTAACTTCATATATTATAAGATGTTATGAGATAACTTTGGCGCGGCCAATTTTCGGATGAAATTTAGCAAAATCAGATCCAATAAATTATATATAATTTTATAAGATAACATGTTTTACCATACATTTTTTTTTTACTCGGGATTGGATAACAGACTTTAAATTAAAAAAAAAGTACATTTCAAGCCATATGACAAGATATGTCAAGACAGCAGAAAAATCTGTTGAATTTAGCAGAAAACTCTGTTGATTTTATATAAACAAGATTGGCAAGGTTAAATTACCGTCTAAAATGTATCCTATTTACGTAAAAAAGACTTAAAAAAGATTTTAAGCATCACTTTTTTCTAAAACTTTTAAAACAGTGATTTTAATTGTTTCATAGAAAATTTTCTAAGTTTGTTTTTTTGAAAGCGTTATTTTTTTAGACATGTTGATCTTTTTTAAAAAATTTTGTTTGGGTTTTTTCAAAAAATTATATGTTTGAAAAAAAAGAAATTTCTTGAAAACAGGATAACTAAATATTTCTGTCTATCAGAGAACTTAGTAAACATATCCATTCCAGAAGAAAAATCTGCTAAAAGTTAGCTAATTCTATCCGATAGTTCTTTTACAGATTTTTCGACAGAGTTTTTCATCTGAGTGTGCTCTTGGTAGTGGGATAACGGTATTGGTTTTGTTACAGGTATTGGTATCGCCCAAATAAAGCTATTAGTTTTTCATCGGTATTGGTTTTCAATTTAAATTGGTATTAAAGGGTATTGGTATTGAAAAGGTATTGGTATCCATCCTTGCTTTATTGCAAAAATCATAATAAATGAATTGCTAACATTTATCACGAGTGGGAAGGTGTCCCTCAATGTCCCCCTCGACTCTCTCCCCTGGTGCTCCATCATAGACTTGGCGAAGGAGTATTAATAATGAATTTGGGGCCTCAAATTAAAGCTACAGTAATATCACCAGTGAAGCTAAAAATAGAGTGGGAGATAAGGATGACAGAAAAGAGGAATTTCAATTGGAATTTCCTGAATTACAACATAACTTTTCTGTATTTCAATTGACTTTTTATATATTACAACTTAGCTTTTCTGAAATTCAATTGGGCTTTTTAGAGTTTTAATAGCATTCTCTATACAACAATTCTCCTAAAAATTCAAAAATGATACTTTTTAAAAGAAGCTAATTTTAAACAAAACTGTTTTGTATGAATAATGTTATGTTTCACTGTATAATAAATGACAAAATGAATTAAATAAATTTTTTTCAAACATAAAATTTTCAAGAATATTTATTTTTTTTTTGTTTGAATAATACGTTATTTATTTGATATTTTTGTGATTAACCAAAATTATTCAAAAATTTTTGTTGAATAATAAGAAAAATTTATTTTTTTTTGTTTGAATAATCAATCACAAAAAATTATTTAAATTTTTCGTTATTCAAATAATAGCAAATAAATATTATTCATTTTTAAAATATTTGAATAATATCTTATTTGATTATTTTTTAAAAATATTGTTATTTTATTTGTTTCGTTATTTCAATCATAGCATACAGCACTGATAATTAGATATAACTTTTAAAAAATTTTCTAAGTCCAGATTTTTTTTTTTTTGAAAATTTTTAAAGTCCTAAAAATATTTTTGAAAATTTTTAAGTCCTGGAAACAAATTTTTTTTTGTCAATTTTTTGCGTTTTGGGGGAAATTTTTTTTCTTATCCCGGCTAAAAATAAATGTGTATGTTCATATATGGCTATGTATTGATCTTTATATGATCATATATGACATATAAGGAAACATATATGTGACCATATATGCAAAAATCGATCCCATATATGAGGTCGTATGTAAAATATGTACCATGTATGATATCATATATGGAACCATATATGTTATCATAAAATGTTAAATCTTAGTTAATGTGTATGCAAATTTGAACCAGAATTACAAAAAAAAAAGTTTTTTACGAATAAAATTATATTTTATTACCATCGAGTAACTTATATATACATAAACATAACTGCAATACCGGTGCATATAAATAATTTAACAAATATTGTCCTACTTGCAAAATATTCGGTTTAAAAAATTACTTTTACATAGAAAAATGTTGGAAAAGGTAAGTTTTCATTAATATATATAAAGAATTTTAAAATCATGTTTTAATTTTTTTCCAGTTCATCGTCATAACAAGTATAAGCGTGGACATTTTATTCCAAAACAAGATGAACTGAATATTTTCGTATTCGAAATGTCGAAAAAACAATACTATTGAGTACTTTGATGTTGAAGAAAATTAAACTACGCAGCTACGTTAAGCTCTTCTACTTGGAGGAGAGAACTTATGCGCCACCATAACGTTATCACTACGATTTCAACACTACAAACTATTTTGAAATCCCTTACTGTCGCAATAGCAAATTGGAAATGAAAAGAACATATATGCAGTTTGAAGGTCGAGTTACGAGATACAGAAAATTCAACCATGCGCAGCAACGTTCAGCTCACTCAACTTGGCGGAAAAAGCATATGGAAAACCATAACGTTATCACTATTTCAACACTACAAACTTTTGACATCCCTTAACGTCGGAAATGAAAAGAACGTATAATCAGTTTTGATGTTGAGTTACGATTTGGGAAGGACAACGTTTTTACTAACAATCACAAGAAGACTGTCACCTTACCTACATGGAAAATATTGCCGGTATGATGTAAGTATTAATAGTTTATTTATCGCTCTCCTTCAAATATCCTAACAAACATAACCCAATAAGATAATATACATACTACTAAATATATTGCTTTTAATAAAAGTTTTAAGTACTTGCTTATTATGAGTAAAAAATGCTTTTAGTAGTAGCAAGTTATTTTTTGCTAGAATAAAAAAGGAATGTGTAATTATTTTTAATATTTTTTCAGTTGGAATTCCGTAAAAAGTATTCGATGGTCTTAAGCATCCCATGGTCTTAACAAAATACACTCCATTACCATGTATCTAAGAAGACAATATTTAATGGCACATGGTTGTTTCTTTAAATGATATCAGTGTTATCATTAAAACCCATCAGCACCAAATGCTATTGTTGGTAATACTTAAGGATCTGTCACAGAGTCAATTCCGTTCCAAAGTGGTTTGAAATTTTTCCTCTAAAAACGTAAAACAAAATATTTTTTCGAAATAAATCCACTTCTATGCAATTCAATCCCTCTTTGATTTTTGAAAGTGATTTCATTCCGAAAAAAAAATATTCGTTTTGCGTTTTACGAGTAAACCACTTATTACAATTCCGAACGGAATTGAGCCTGTGACATGCCCTGTAATACAATAAAATGACTAGAAGTACCTTAAATATGCTAAAATGAGGTTAATAGCATAACAAAAACGCTAAGTCTGAAGAAAATCTTAATTAACAATAAAACAAGAAAACAACAAGGAAATCGTCCTTCCTTTTATAAGCCCTTTGCTCGCTTCTTGATGTTTTAAATCCTTTATGTTAAATTTTTTTACTATCAAAATGTGTTCTTATATCTAGAAGTTAAATTATATATTTTTATATGGTCACCAAAAATGCAAACGGAGTAAGTAAAAAAATCAAATTCATCAAACTAAAGGTTTTCATTGAAATATATGAAAAACACCATAATGGATGAAAAAAATATTTTTAATTTTTAATTATACTTATGTACACCGTTTGCAATTCTGGTGAATATATACATAATAATCTATTACATATAGTTTAAGATGAAAAAATAATTAAAAAATAAAAAAAAGAATGTAAAACAAATTGAAAACAAGATCATATATGATGCAATATATGATCCCATATATGATACAATATATAGTACAATATATGACCACCTATATTGGATCATATATGATCGTGTCTTATATAAGCGCCAATTTTGGAATATCTATATATATAATTTCCCTATTTGTGTGTTCCTCTTTTTTTGTCTATCCAGAGCTTTTTGAAGCCCACTGATGAGCTACAAAGCTGAAAATTGGCATGCATATAGTAAAAAACCTGGGGCAGATCCTAACGTAGCCGGATTTTCGGTTTTTTGTCTGTGGGCGGAGAAATAAGCGGAAAAGTCGGCGTGGCAAAACTCAATTTTTTTACATTTTTGCTTAATTTAAAGCCCCCTAATGACTTAGGAAGCTGAAAATTTCCTAGAATATAGTCCTAACGATGGCGCATATCCCCAAGTAGTTGGATTTAAAATTTTCGCAATGTGGGCGGAGAATTGAGGGGAAAAAGTGGCGTGGCAAAATTGGGATTTTTTAACATTTTTACTTCTTTTGAAGCCCCCAAATGACTTAGGAAGCTGAAAATTTCATTGCATTTAGTTCTAACAATGAAGCATATCCTGAAGAAGTCGGATTTAAATTTTATAGACAATGGAAGGAGAATTAAGAGAAAAATAGGGCGTGGAAAAATTGTGTTTTTTAATATTTTAACTAATTTGAAGTCCCCCAATGACCTATGAAGATGAAAATTGACATTTTTGCTTATTTTAAAGTCCTCTAATGACTTAAGAAGCTGACAGTTTCCTATCATATAGTCCTATTGATTAAGCATATCCTGAAGAAGTCGAATTTTAAATTTTTGGACTGTGGGCGGAGAATTGAAAGGAAAATGGGGAGTGACAAAATTGGGATGTTTAACATTTTAACTTCTTTTGAAGCCCCCAAAGAAAGCGGGAAATGCATAGCGTATAGTCCTAACGATGTAGTATATCCTGAAGTAATCGGATTGAAGATTTCTCGACTGTGGACGGAGAATTCAGAGATAAAAGAGCATGAAACAATTGGGTTTTTTAATATTTTAACTAATTTAAAGAAAGATAAAAATTGGCATGTATATAATAGATTTCATGGGGAAGATCAACACGAACCTGGATTTTTGATATCCAGTGTATGGGTGGAGAATAAGAAAGGCAAAAGGGCGTTGTTCCTTTATTTCCATCTATTTTCTGTATATATAATTTTTTTTTGTGTTTCTCTTATTTTTTGTGTATCCAGCGCCTTTTGGATCTCATTGATAAACTTAAAAGCTTAAAATTGGCATGTTTATAGTAAAACACCAGGGACAGATTCTTACGAAGCCGGATTTTTTGCCTTTGGGCGGCGAGTTACGAGAAAAAGTGGACTTGGAAAAATTAGTTTTTTTTTAACATTTTAGAGTATTTTTAAGCTAAAAAATTTTAGAGTATTAGGAAGCTAAAAATCCCTAACAGTTCTAACTTTGAAGCATATTCTAAAGTAGTCCGATTTTTGGAATGTAGACGGAGAGTTGAGAGGAAAAAGGGGCAAGGCAATATTGTGTTTTATTTTTTTTAATTTAACTAACTTTAAAGCCCTAATGACCTACGCAGCCGAAAATGGCAAGCATATTGTCCTGACAATGGAGCATATTCTAAAGTAGTCAAACTTAAATTTTTGGACTGTCGACGGAGAATTAAGAGGGAAAAGGGGCGTGAATACGAGTATATTACTAACGATGGAGCTTATCCTAAAGTAGTAAGATTTAAAAAATGTGAAATATGGAAGAAGAATTAAGAGAAGAAAAATTATGTTTTTACATCTTACCTAAATTTGAAGACACCTTATGACCTTGAAAGATGAAAATTGGGATGCATATGGTAAGGACTATGGCAAAGATAACTCTGACCTGGATATCCAGTGAAAGGACGGAGATACAAAAAATCCGTTGTGAATTTTGTTTAGTTTATATTTATAATCTGTAACGTAGCCGGATTTTCGGCCTTTAAGACAGGGGAGTGGTGGAAGACGGCGAAATTTAGTTTTTAAACATTTAAACTATTTCTGAAATACATATTGACTAAGGAAGCTGAAAATTGTAAAACATCACTCAGAAAATGTTGTAAGTTACTACATGTTAGTTGTTTATATATTTTACAGTAGTTAATTGTTTTCAACTACAAAGTCAGTTGTTTTTGTATGAAAAATATCAACAACTATTTCTGTTAGTTATTTTAGGTCGTTTTTTGAATAACTAACAAAAAAGTACTGTAATGTAGTAACAGTTATTTAAAGTAGTTAATTTTATTTTTTTATCTCTGAAAGACTTTCGAAGTTTTTTTCCAAAACATAAAAATAAATTTTCTTTTTTGTTATTTTTCACATCTTTAAAAAAAAAAAAAACTTGGAAAAAATTTGGTCTTCCAAAAAATTTGGTCTTCAATTTTTTTCTTTTTTTTATTATTTTATTTTTACTTTGTTTCATTATTTTTTTTTTTTTTTATTATTATTTTATTTTTACTATGTTAGTTGTTTTGACTACAAATGTAAGTAGTTTTTCCTACATAAGTCAGTTGTTTTTTTGTCAGTTAAAATAACTAACATTGTTAGTTCATTTAACTGAAAAAGTAGTTGACCCCAAAACAACTTACAAAGTAGTTATTTTAACTTACATTTTCAGTTGATTTTACTAACATAATTTTTTGAGTGATACGTATTGACAATGGATCATATCCTTATGAAGTCAACTGTGTACAGAGAATTATAAGAAAAAATATATTGATATAACTCAATCTAGCAATATTAAATTTTTGAAGCACACACATCATTTTTCTATAAAGTTTGGTAAAAAATTTGAATTATTGAGAAAAGTGATTTGGTGTTCCGCCTGGCAGGGACAGGCTATACGACTAGTGTTCATATATGAGACCATATTTGATACTATATATGATACAGTATATGGCCTCATATATGATATCATATATGATAATATACAACATTTTTAGCCGGGATATATAAATTTATTTAATTATATATCAATTTTTTCCAAAAAGGGTCCAATTTTCGCATATAACTACCCGAGTAAAAAAGATTTGATATAACCATATATAATTAATTATATTTATATATGGTTATGCATGAACTTTGATATGGACATATAAGTTTATATATAGCATTGTATTTTTCCTTATTTTTTAATATGATAACATACATATTTATATCTATTTATATACCGATCTATATGAAATTTGATATGACATATAAGTTCGGAAATTTTTAGATATGGCAGATAAAAAGATATATGATTTTATTTATAATTTTATCCCGAAAAAAAATTTAAAATAAATAAAATAAATTCCCGTACAATTAAAAAAAAATAAAAAATGTTCAAGTCCCGAGTAAAAAAGTTCCTATATAGTTGTATATAATATTATAAACATCATATATGATTACCCGAGTAAAAAGGAATTTATATAAATGTATATTATTTTATATGTTTTCATAAAACCATATACAACTATATGAGTCAAGGTATAAAATTATATCTCACTTTGAAATTTTCCATTTTTTTTAAATGATGTCATATAAAATCATATCTAATTATATTGTTCATAATATATTAATATAAATGGTAGATGTAATCATACGTTGCACATAAAACTTAATCCGATTTCATACATTATTATACGTGACTTTATATCTAATTATGTATAGGACTTTACTAAACAAAAAATCCAGTATCAATTTATGTATAATTATATATGACTAATATAATACCATTTAAAATTATATATGGATCCATACTAAAAAAATGTCCAACAAAAATAATAGATATAATTATATGTGTCTTAAACGATAACATATCTGTGTTTGTATGGTACTATATATACGCAAATTTCGTCTAAACTCAATATATATTTATAAATGGTCGCATATGTAATGGAATATATATTTTGATATAATCATGTATAAAAAAAATATTTTTTTGACCAAACAACTAGCCATATATAATTATATATGCCAGTATTTCAAAATGTATTTTTGTGTGTCAACATATATGGTTATACATAACTTTTTATTGTATCATATAAGATTACATATGATTTTTGGAAACCCGAGTTCGATTCCCGGCCCAGTCGAGAAAAAAAAGTTTTTTTTTTTTTATTTTTTTTAAATAGAAAACACTTTTTTATTGCGTTTAATTTTTTTAGAACTTAAAAATTTTAATTTTTGGAATTTTTGCAATCATTTTAAAAAAATTATTTTTCTTTTATACAGTTATATATAACTTTATTTGATTTATCATAAAATTATCTATAATTTTTGGGAACCCGAGTTCGATTCCAGAAAAAAAATATTTTTTTTTAATTTTTTTTAAATAGAAAACACTTTTTTATTGTACTTATTTTTTTTTGAACTAAAAATTTTTCTTTTTTTGAATTTTTGCAATCATTTTTAAAAAATTATATTGCTGTTATATAGTTATATATAACTATATTTAATTTATTATAAAATTATCTATCATTTTTGGGAACCCGAGTTCGATTCCAGAAAAAAATATATTTTTTTAATTTTTTTTTAAATGGAAAACACTTTTTTATTGCATTTGTTTTTTTAGAACTTAAAAAATTTTACTTTTTGAATTTTTGCAATCATTTTTAAAAAATTATATTGCATTTATATAGTTAATAATATCTATATTTGGTTTAAATTATCAAATTATCAATGATTTTTGGAACCCGATCTCAAATCAAATTCTGATTTCCTGATTCCATGAAAAATTTCAAATTTATAAGCCAAAGTCTTATTTCACTTTGGAAGCCTATGACTTGGAAATAAGGCATACCGCTACATTAAAATTATTGTTTAAGCTTACCACGGAAGCCCCTAATAGCGCTGTACGTCATTCCAATTTTTTTTTTTTTTTTGCAAATTTTATCAAAAATTTTCTAAGTCTTTTTGAAAATTGTGTACAAGTGAATAACATATTTAATTGGATATAATCATATATTACTATATGTTAGATCAATTTGATATAATTAGATACGATCAATTTATTTAAAACCAAGTCTTCTAAAGTTGTTATTTGCTAACAACGTCCGCTGGTCTAGAGGGTAGAGATTGCGATTACAAAACGGAAGACTTGTGGTTCTAATCCCCGTCCGTTCGAAGTTTTTTTTTTTTTTTTATTTATTTTCAGTTTGACATTATTATATCTAAAAATAAATCTAAAAACAGAAACATTTTTTGGATAAAAATGTATCCAATAATTTTTTTATAAAATCAAGATATCAGATATTATAAGATAACTTTGGCGCGGCCAAATTTCGGATGAAATTACATTATATAATATCCAATTTAATATAAAATCATGATATTGGATATTTTAAGATAACTTTGGCGCGGCCAATTTCCGGATGAAATTACATCATATTATATCATATTTAATAAAAAATCATGATAATAGATAATTTGGGATAACTTTGGCGCGGCCAATTTCCGGATGAAATCACATACAATCAAATATTAAACTGTAACTTCATATATTATGAGATGTTATGAGATAACTTTGGCGCGGCCAATTTTCGGATGAAATTTAGCAAAATCAGATCCAATAAATTATATATAATTTTATAAGATAACATGTTTTATCATACAATTTTTTTTACTCGGGTAAATAGAATTATATAGAATTTGATGCGAAAAATGAGTCGATAAAACTATATAAAATTTGATCAATGCTTCATATATTTTGATAAATTTTTTATATAATTTTATGCGAAATTTGGACCCCTATTTTTATATAACAATAGCAAAATTATATAATTAGATATAATTATATAAAAATATATAAAATTGTATAAAACTGTATAAAACTATATAAAGTTACATAAAATTACATCAAGTTTTATATAAATCATAAAATTTTGTTTTAATTATATATAATTATATATAATTTTATGTAACTTTATATAGTTTTATACAGTTTTATACAATTTTATATATTTTTATATAATTATATCTAATTATATAATTTTGCTATTATTACCCGAGTAAAAAAGTTCATATATATTCATATAAAATTATATAAAGCCATCATATATAATCATATATAGTTTAATGCGAAAAATGAGTCGATAAAACGATATAAAAACTTATCAAATTTGATCAAATCTGATCAAATTTGATATAATTTTAATATAATTTTATATAGTTATATGCGAAAATTGGACCCTTTTTTGTATAAAATTGATGCAATTATATATACCCGAGTAAAAAAAAATTGTATGGTAAAACATGTTATCTTATAAAATTATATATAATTTATTGGATCTGATTTTGCTAAATTTCATCCGAAAATTGGCCGCGCCAAAGTTATCTCATAACATCTTATAATATATGAAGTTACAGTTTAATATTTGATTGTATGTGATTTCATCCGGAAATTGGCCGCGCCAAAGTTATCCCAAATTATCTATTATCATGATTTTGTATTAAATATGATATGATATGATGTAATTTCATCCGGAAATTGGCCTCGCCAAAGTTATCTTAAAATATCCAATATCATGATTTTATATTAAATTGGATATTATATAATGTAATTTCATCCGAAATTTGGCCGCGCCAAAGTTATCTTATAATATCTGATATCTTGATTTTATAAAAAAATTATTGGATACATTTTTATCCAAAAAATGTTTTGTTTTTAGATTTATTTTTAGATATAATAATGTCAAACTGAAAATAAATAAAAAAAAAAAAAAAACTTCGAACGCAAAAACTTTGTAATCGCAATCTCTACCCTCTAGACCAGCGGACGTTGTTAGCAAATAACAACTTTAAAAGACTTAGTTTTAAATAAATTGATCGTATCTAATTATATCAAATTGATCAAACATATAGTAATATATGATTACATCCAATTAAATATGTTATTCACTTGTACACAATTTTCAAAAAGACTTAGAAAATTTTTGATAAAATTTGCAAAAAAAAAAAAAAAAAAATTGGAATGACGTACAGCGCTAGCGGTATGCCTTATTTCCAAGTCATAGGCTTCCAAAGTGAAATAAGACTTTGGCTTATAAGTTTGAAATTTTTCATGGAATCAGGAAATAAGAATTCGATTTGAGATCGGGTTCCAAAAATCATTTATAATTTGATAATTTAAACCAAATATAGCTATTATTAACTATATAAATGCAATCCCGAGTAAAAAAGAAATGATATAGTCATATACAATATTGTATAGGAATATAGATTTGTATATGTTTATATCTGACACTATATGTTTCTAGATAAAATTATGTATTGGAAAAAATATTTCAATAATTTCCAATATAGTCTCAGATAATGTTATATATTATTATATGTGGTCACATATGTTATTATATATGCCGTATATAAATATACAAGATTGGCCAAATTAAATACAACTCCACATATAAATATATATGGTACCATGTCAAATAATATATTATTATATTACAGCAAAAAAGCAAAAATTTTCTAAGTTAATTTTGATATTATTTTATGTAATTTTATACAAAAAAAAATCAAAATTGTTGAAAAGAAAAACAAATAATAAAAATTATAACAAAAAATAAATTTATATTTTTACCAAATTAAAATAATTAAAAAAAAAAAAAACAAAACTTTGAAGATTGTTGCTAATTCTACTTTTAATATAACCCAAAAAGAAAAAAAACCCTAAATGAATTCAGTAACTACATAAAAATATTTGTTTTAAGTTTTAAAATTTATGGTCCAAATTTTTTTTTTTTTAATTTATATGAAATATCAGATTATATAATTTTTAATATAATTTGATAAAATTTTACAAATCCACATTAGACCAAAATTCGGATCTAATTAAATCTAACAATATCATATATGATATTATTAGACAATTTTATATAATTTCTGATACAGCCAATTTTGAGATCAGATTAGATCAATTAAGAGCTGCTACCAGATTAATTAAGATATAATTTCATAAAGGACCAGATTAATTTTTTTACTCGGGATATAAATTTTTAAAAATGATTGCAAAAATTCAAAAAGTAAAATTTTTTAAGTTCTAAAAAAACAAATGCAATAAAAAAGTGTTTTCTATTAAAAAAAAAATAAAAAAATATATTTTTTTCTGGAATCGAACTCGGGTTCCCAAAAATGATAGATAATTTTATAATAAATTAAATATTGTTATATATAACTATATAAAAGCAATATAATTTTTTAAAAATGATTGCAAAAATTCAAAAAAAGAAAAATTTTTAGTTCTAAAAAAATAAATGCAATAAAAAAGTGTTTTCTATTTAAAAAAATAAAAAAAAAATATATTTTTTTTTCTGGAATCGAACTCGGGTTCCCAAAAATTATAGATAATTTTATAATAAATCAAATATAGTTATATATAACTATATAAAAGAAAAATATTTTTTTAAAAATGATTGCAAAAATTCCAAAAATGAAAATTTTTTAGTTCTAAAAAAATTAAACGCAATAAAAAAATGTTTTCTATTTAAAAAAAATAAAAAAAAAATTTTTTTTTTCTCGACTGGGCCGGGAATCGAACTCGGGTTCCCAAAAATCATATGTAATCTTATATGATCCAATAAAAAGTTTTGTATAACCATATATGTTGACACACAAAAATAAATTTTGAAATACTGGTATATATAATTATATATGGCTAGTTGTTTGGTCAAAAAAATATTTTTTATATACATGATTGTATCAAAATATATATTCCATTACATATGCGACCATTTATAAATATATATTGAGTTTAGACGAAATTTGCGTATATATAGTACCATACAAACACAGATATGTTATCGTTTAAGACACATATAATTATATCTATTATTTTTGTTGGAAATTTTTTTAGTATGGAACCATATATAGTTTTAAATGGTATTATATTAGTCATATATAATTATACATAAATTGATACTGAATTTTTTGTTTAGTACAGTCCTATACATAATTAGATATAAAGTCACGTATAATAATGTATGAAATCGGATTAAGTTTTATGTGCAACGTATGATTACATCTACCATTTATCTATATATATAAAAGAGTGTGGTGACTGACTGACTGACTGACTGACTGACTGACTGACTGATTGGCAATAATCATCGCCCAGCCCAAACCGCTGAAGCTAGAGACTTGAAATTTGGAATGTAGGTTCGGCTCCCGACAAAACCACCCACTAAGAAGGGATTTTTGGAAATTCCGATTTTAAGGGGGGCAAAAGGGGGAAAATAGGGCCCTTTGGGGGATTTTGTATCTCTTGAACTAATAGTCCTAGAAACTTCAAATTTGAACTCTAGGATCCTCTCGCGGAAATAAAATTTCGAAAAAAATATTTTTGGAAAATTCCGCCTCCAAGGGGGGGAAAAAGGGGAAAATAGGGCAAATTGGTACATTTTTTATATTCTAAACAAATGGTCCCAGAAACTTGAAATTTTAAGTCTAGGACCCTCTCGCGGAAACAACATTTTGGAAAAAGTAATATTTTGAAAATTCCGTTTCTAAGGTGGGGGGAGGGGGAAAATAGGGCAAGTTGGTACATTTTGTATCTTCTGAACTAATGGTCCTACAATCTTGAAATTTTTAATATAGGATACTCTCGCGGAAATAACATTTTGAAAAAAGTACTTTTTTGAAAATTCCGGTTTTAAGGGGGACAAAAAGGGGGAAAATAGGGCAATTTGGTGAATTTTGAACAAATGTTCCCAGAAACTAGATATTTGAACTATAGTATCCTCTCGGGGAAAAAACATTTTTTTACTCAAAATTTTTTTTTTTACAAATTTTTTTTTTTTTTTACAATTTTTGTTTTTTTTTACAAATTTTTTTTCACTCAAATTTTTTTTTTACTCAAAATTTTTTTTCACTCAAAATTTTTTTTACTCAAAATTTTTTTTCACTCAAAAATTTTTTTTTACTCAAAATTTTTTTTCACTCAAAAATTTTTTTTCACTCAAATTTTTTTTCACTCAAAATTTTTTTTCACTCAAAAATTTTTTTTTTTACAATTTTTTTTTACATTTTGTATCTTCTGAACTAATGGTCCTACAATCTTGAAATTTTGAATATAGGATACTCTCGCGGAAATAACATTTTGAAAAATGTACTTTTTTGAAAATTCCGGTTTTAAGGGGGACAAAATGGGGGAAAATATGGCAATTTGGTGAATTTTGAACTAATGGTCCTAGAAACTAGATATTTGAACAATAGTATCCTCTCGGGGAAAAACATTTTTTTACTAAAATTTTTTCGCTCAAAATTTTTTTTCACTCAAAATTTTTTTTCACTCAAATTTTTTTTTTGACTCAAAAATTTTTTTTTTACAAATTTTTTTTTTTACAAATTTTTTTTTTTTTTACAAATTTTTTTTTTTTTACAAATTTTTTTTTACTCAAATTTTTTTTTACTCAAAATTTTTTTTTACTCAAAATTTTTTTTCACTCAAAAATTTTTTTTTACTCAAAATTTTTTTTTACTCAAAATTTTTTTTCACTCAAAATTTTTTTTTTTACAAATTTTTTTTCACTCAAATTTTTTTCACTCAAAATTTTTTTTCCCTCAAAAATTTTTTTTTTGGGGGGAAATAGGACGATTTTGAAAATTTTCTATATTGTGAACTAATGGTCCCAGAAACCTGAAAGTTGGACTATAGGATCCTCTCGCGGAAATAATATTCTGAAGAAAGTACTTTTTTAAAAAGGCACTTCTAAGAAGGGGAAAAGGGGGAAAATTGGGAAATTTGGTACATTTTCTTTTCTCTGACCTAATGGTCCTAGAAACTTAAAGTTTGGACTATAAGATCCTCTCGCTGAAAAAACATTCCGAAAGAAAGTTTTTTTTCAATCCCGCTTCTAGGGTGGTAAAAAGGGGGATAATAGGACAGTTTGGTACACTTTGTATGTTCTGAACTAATTTTCCCAGAAACTTAAAAATTTTGACTATGGGATCCTTCGCGGAAATAACATTGTGAAGAAAGTTCTATTTTGAAAATTTCGCTTCTAAGGGGGAAAAAGGGGAAAGTAGGGTTATTTTGTGTCTGCTGAACTAATGGTCGTAGATCCTTGAAATTTGGGCTGTACGATCCTCTCGCGGAAATAACTTTCTGAAAGAAGTACTTTTTGAAAATTCCGGTTTGTATCTGCTAAACAAATAGGACTACACGATCCTCTCGCGGAAATAACATTCTGAAAAAATTACTTTTTTGAAAATTCCGCTTTAAAGGGGGAAAAAGAGGAAGGTAGGGCAATTTTGTATCTGCTGAAAATCTGGTCCTAGATACTTGAAATTTGGAGTGAACGAACCTCTCGCGGAAATAACATTCTAAAGGAAGTACTTTTTCAAAATTCTGGGGAGAAATCGGTAAAGTAGGGCAATTTTGAATCTGCTGAACTAATGGTTCTTAATACTTGAAATTTAAACTGTACGATCCTTTCACGAAAATAACATTCTTAAAGTAGAACTTTTCAAAAAAATCCGCTTCTACGGGGAAAGTAGGGCAATTTTGTATCTGCTTAACTAATGGTCCTAGATACTTGAAATTTGAACTGTACAATCATCTACGGGGAAAAAGGGGGAAAGTAGGGCAATTTTGTATCTGCTGATGTAATAGAAATGGTAATAGATACTTGAAATTTGAACTGTACAATCCTCTCGCGGAAATAATATTCTAAAGGAAGTACTTTTTGAAAATTCCGGGGGAAAAAGGGGGTGAGTGGGGTAATTTTGAATCTGCTGAACTCATGGTCCTAGATACTTGAAATTTAAACCGTACGATCCTCCCGCGGAAATAACATTGTTAAAGAAAAACTTTTTTAAAAATTACGCTTCTACGGTGAAAAAGGGGGAAAGTAGGGCAATTTTGTATCTGCTGAACTAATGGTCCTAGATACTTAAAATTTTAACTGAACAATCCTATCCCGAAAATAACATTCTAAAAGAAGTACATTTTTGAAAATTCGTTTTTAAAGGGGGAAAAATGGGGAAAGAAGGGCAATTTCGTATCTGCTAAACGAATGGTCCCAAAAACTTGAAATTTTATCTCTACTCTCGCGGAAAAAACATTTTGTAAAAAGTAATATTTTGAAAAATCCTTTTATAAGGGTGGGGGTGGTGGAAAGAAGGGGTTTAATAATGCAATTTTGTATCTTCTGAACAAACTTGAAATTTTGAATCTGGATGCTCTTGCGGCAATTATTTTTTGAAAAATATATTTTTTTAAATTTTGGTTTTAAGGAGGCCCAAAAGGGGGAAAATAGGGCAATTTGCTAAACTTTAAATTAATGGTCTTAGAAACATGACATTGGAAATATAGGATCATCTCGCGGCAATAACATTCTAAAAGTACTTTTTTGAAAATTTCGCATTTAAGGGGAAGAAAGGGGGAAAGTAGTGCAATTTTGTATATGCTAAAGTAATGGTCCTAGATACTTGAAAATTGGACTGTACGATTCTCCCGCGGAAATAACATTCGGAAAGGAATACTTTTTTAAAAATTCCTCTTTTAAGGGGAAAAAGAGGGGAAAATAGAGCAATTTTGAATCTGCTGAACTAAGGGTCCTAGATACTTGAAAATTGGACTGTACGATCCTGCCGCGGAAGTAACATTCGGAAAGAAATACTTTTTTAAAAAATCTTCTTTAAGGGGGAAAAAGGGAGAAAGTAGGCCAATTTTGTGTCTGCTGAACAAATAGTCCTCGATACTTAAAAATTGGACTGCACAATCCTCTCGCGGAAATAAAATTCGAATGGAGTACTTTTTGGAAAATTCCGCCTCTAAGAGGGAAAAGGGGGAAAGTAGGCAATTTTGTATCTGCTGAACTAATGGTCCGGGAGACTTGAAATTTGGACTGTACGATCTTTTCGCGAAAATAACATTCTGAAAGAAGTACTTTTTTAAATATTCTGATTTTGAGTGGGAAAAAGGGGAAAAGTAGGGCAATTTTGTATCTGCTGAAATAATGGTCCTATATCTTGAAATTTGGACTGTACGATTCTCTCGCGGAAATAACATTCTCAAGAAAGTACTTTTTTGAAAACTCTACTTTTAAGGAAGGAAAAAGGGGAAGGTAGGGTAATTTTGTATCTGCTGAACTAATGGTCCTCGATACTTAAAATTTAACTTACGATATTCTCGCGGATATAACATTCTAAAAGAAGTACTTTTTTATTAAATTTGCTTCTACGGGGGGAAAAGGGAGAAAGTAGGGCAATTTTGAATCTGCTTAACTAATAGTCCTACATACTTGAAGTTTGGACTGTATGATCCTCTCGCGGAAAGAACATTTTAGAAGAAGTACTTTTTGAAAGTTCTCCTTCTAAAGGGGGAAAAGGTGGAAAGTAGGGAAATTCTGTATCTGCTGAACTAATGATCCTAGATACTTAAAATTTGAACTGTACGATCCTCTTGCGGAAAAAGTACTTATTGTGGAAAGTTCCGCTTCTAAGGGGGAAAAGGCGGAAAGTAGGGCAATTTTGTATCTGCTGAACTAATGGTCCTAGGTACTTGAAATTTAGACTGCACGATCCTCTCTCTTGGAATTAACATTCTGAAAGAAGTACTTTTTTTGAAAATTCCGATTTCAAGGGGGAAAACGGGGATGGCAGGGAAATTTTGTATCTGCTGAACTAATGGTTCTAGATACTTGAAATTTGGCTGAACCATCCTCTCGCGGAAATAACATTCTTAAGAAAGTACTTTTCAAAATTCTGGGGGAAAAAGGGGGAAAGAAGGGCAATTTTGAATCTGCTGAACTAATGGTCCTAGATTCTTGAATTTTGAACTAAACGATCCTTTCGCAAAAAATAACATACTTAAAGAACTTTTTTAAAAATTCCACTTCTAAGGGGGAAAACTAATAGTTTTAGAAACTTGAAATTTGGACTCTATAATCCTCTCGCGAAAAAAAAAATAAAAAATATTTTTTTGAAAATTCCGCCTCCAAGGTGTGGAAAATAGAGCAAATTGGTACATTTTTTATCTTCTGGACAAATGGTCCCAGGAACTTGAAATTTGGACTCTAGGATCCTCTCGCAGAATTAACATGCGGAAAACAAAATTTTTTGAAAATTCCGCCTCCAAGGGTGGGAAAATCGGTGAATTTTTTATCTTCTGAACAAATTGTCCCAGAAATGTGAAGTTTGGTTTTTAGGATCCTCTCGCGGAAACAACATTCCGAAAAAAATATTGTTTGAAAAATTCCTCCTCCAAGGTGGGAAAGGGGGGGAAATAGGGAAAATCGGTACATTATTTATCTTTTAAACAATGTGTTCCAGACTCTTGAAATTTGAACTCTAGGATCATCTCGCAAAAAAAAACATCTTGAAAAAAGTAGAAGGGGGAAAATAGGGCAATTTTGTATCTTCTGAACTAAAACTTTAAGTTTTGATCCTCAAAAATACACTTTTTTAAAATTTTGGTTTTAAGGAGGGCCAAGAGGGGCAAAATGGGGCAATTTGGAAAATTTTAAACTAATGGTCTTAAAAACATGACATTTGCAATATAGGAGCATCTCGCGGAATAACATATTGAAAGAAGTACTTTTTTGAAAATTACTTTTTAAAGGGGGAAAGAAGGGCAATTTTGTATCTGCTGAACTAATGGTCCTAGATATTGAAGTTTGGACTGTACGATCCTCTCGCGGAAATAACATTCTGGAAGAAGTACTTTTTTGGAAAAATCTGCTTCTATAGGGGGAAAAAGAGGGAAAGTAGGGCAAATTTGAAATTTGAATCCTCTTGCGGAAACAACATTCTAATGGAAGTACTTTTTTGAAAATTTCGCTTCTACGGGGAAAAAGGGTGAAATTAGGGCAATTTTGTATCTGCTGAACTAAAGGTCCTAGATACTTGAAATTTGGAGTGTACGATCCTCTCGCGGAAAAAACATTCTGAAAGAAGTACTTTTTTGAAAATTTTGTTTTATAGGTGGAAAAGGGGGAAAAGTAGGGCAATTTTGTATCTGCTGAACTAATGGTCCTAGATACTTGAATTTTGAACTGTTTTGTTGTTTTTGCTGAACTAATGGTTCTAGATACTTGAAGTTTGGACTGTACGATCCTCTAGCGGAAATAACATTCTGGAAGAAGCACTTTATTAGTAAATTCTGCTTCTAAGGAGGAAAATGGGGAAAGTAGGGCAATTTTTTAACTGCTGAATTAATGGTCCTAAATACTTGAAATTTGGACTGTACGATCCTTTCGCGGAAATAACATTCCAGAATAAGTACTTTTATGAAAATTCTGCTTCTAATGGGGAAAAATGGAGAATGTAGAGATACTTAAAATTGGTACTTTACGATCCACTCACGGAAATTACATTCTGGGAAAATAAATTTTTGAATTTTCGCTTCAATTTGGTACATATTGTCCCTTATGCACTAATGTTCCTTGAAACTAAAAGTTTGAACTATGGGATCGTTTCGCCAAAATAAATTAAAAATTAATAAGAATATTAAGTAATAAAGTTGTTTTTTTTACAGCTAACCGGTAACGAAGTACCGGGCGAGTTAGCTAGTATTAATATATTATGAACAATATAATTAGATATGATTTTATATGACATCATTTAAAAAAATTGGAAAATTTCAAAGTGAGATATAATTTTATACTTTGACTCATATAGTTGTATATGGTTTTATGAAAACATATAAAATAATATACATTTATATAAATTCCTTTTTACTCGGGTAATTAAATATATTTATATATAAGAAAAAAATGTTTTCCCCCAAATCGCAAAAAATTGACAAAAAAAAATTTGTTTCCAGGACTTAAAAATTTTTAAAAATATTTTTAGGACTTTGAAAATTTTCAAAAAAAAAAACATCTCGACTTAGAAAAATTTTCAAAAGTTATATTGAATTATATGTAAAGGACTTAGATTTTTTTTAAATTTTACTCATATAAGATAACATATAATTTAAAAACAGTTGCATAAAGTTTTATATAAAATTTCTTCAAATATTTTGTTTTATCAAATTATATAAAAAAGAAGACAGAATTTTAAAGTTCATATGTAATTATATAAACGAACTTTAAATCATATGTTATTATATAAAAGTCCATATTTTCTGTTATATAATTTTATATAAGAAACAAATTAGAAGTGCAAATATATAAAATCACATATGATGCAACAAAAAATACATATAGTTTTACAAAATAATATATGTATATATAAAACTATATATAATTATATAGGAACTTTTTTACTCGGGTATATAAAAATAGGGGTCCAAATTTCGCATAAAATTATATAAAAAATTTATCAAAATATATGAAACATTCCCGAGTAAAAAAGATTATATATGTTTATATTTAATTATATAAAGACATCATATATATTCATATAGAATTTGATGCGAAAAATGAGTCGATAAAACCATATAAAGTTGAATTAAATTTGATATAATTTGATGTGATTTTAATATAATTTTATATGATTTGATGCGAAAATTGGCCCCTTTTTTGTAAAAATTTATGCAATTATATATAATTAAATAAAAAAAAAATCCAAAAAAAAAAAAAATTTTAATAAAAAAAATCCAAAAAAAAATTTATATTAAATTATATATAAAGAACTTAGATTTTTTTTTTTATTAATTTTGCATTATATATAATAACATATAAAATTAAAAAAAAAAAATGTTTAAGGTTTAGTTTTGGAACTTCAAAAAAAAATTTTTTTCTGGACTTAGAAAAATTTTCAAAAGTTATATCAAATTAAATATAAAGGACTTACAATTAGATTTTCTTTTTTAATTTTACTCATATAAGATTACATATGATTCAGAAAAAAGTTGCATAAAGTTTTATATAAAATGTCTTCAAATATTTTGTTATATTAAATTATATAAAACAAACAGACAAATTTTTATATTTCATATGTAATTATATAAACTCACTCTAATCATATGTTATTATGTATAACTTAACATTTTCTTTTATATAATTTTATATAAGAAAAAGATACGAAGTGTAAATATATATAATCTTATATGATAGCAAAACAATTTACGTATAAATTTATGAAATAATATATGTTTATATAAAAATAAGTAAAATTATATATAATCTTTTTTACTCGGGTTGATCAAATTTTATATAGTTCTATCGACTCATTTTTCGCATCAAATTCTATATAATTCTATTTAATCATATATGATGTTTATAAAATTATATACAACTATATAGGAACTTTTTTACTCGGGGTCTTAAAAATTTTCTAAAGTCCCGGACATAAAATTTTTTTGGCAATTTTTTTTTTTTGGAGTAAAAAAATCATTGAAAATGTTTTTAGGAGAAATTTTATTCATTTGAAAAATTTTTAAGTTCCGAAAAAATGTTTTTAAATTTTCTAAGACACAAACATTTTTTGGAATTTTTAAATCCCTTAAAAATTGTTTTAGAAAAAAATTTTACAAATTTTTAATAAATTGCTAAGTCGCGAAAAAAAATTCCGAAGAATGTAATAAAAAATCTTCTAATTGATAATGTATCCAATCTGATAAAATAACCCAAGTAAAAAAGTTTTGATAAAGTCATATATAATTTTATAAACACCATATATAATTATATGGAATTTGATGCGAAAAATGAGTCGATAAAACCATATAAAATTCTATAAATGTTGATTACATTTTAATAAAATTTGATATAATTTTATGCGAAAATTGGCCCCCTATATTTGATATAAAACAACAGAATTGTTTAATCGTATGTAATTACATAAAATTATATATAATTATATATATTTTGATATAATTATATATAACTCGATATAATTTTATATATTTTTATATAATTTGATATAATTTGATATAATTTTATGTTATTTTATATAATTATATATAATAATATCTATTCGCTAATTTTTCTAAATTTGTATAAAAAATAGGGGGCCAATTTTCGCATAAAATTATATCAAATTTTATTAAAATTTTATCAACATTGATAGAATTTTATATGTTTTTATCGACTCATTTTTCGCATCAAATTCTATATAATAATATATGATGTTTATAAAATTATATACCCGGCTAAAAATAAATGTGTATGTTCATTAGGGTGGTTTTTTATTTTATTTTTTTTGGAATTTCGAGGAGCGCGCAGCGGATTTTTGTGCCATTTGATGTTAAAATAATTGTATAAAAATTTGAGCTAAATCGGATAAAATTAACCCGAGGCGCAAGGAGGTCAAAGTTTCGAGAAAAAGCCAAAATGGCCAAATTTTGAACAAACTTTAAAAAAATTTTAATTTTGTAGAAATAAAAAAATAAAATATTTTTTATTTAACTTTCTTGCAATAATACTCAGAAAAAATTATCTTAACTTTTTATGACGGCAGTAACACTTTCAAACATGAAATACAAAAATTACCATGCATTTTGGGGGGTACCTGAAATGAGTGTTTTCGATTTTTTGAAAATTTTATTAAACAAAAAAATTAAATCTTACTATTCTATAGCAATGGATTATTAAATACACCCTAAGGCTTAAATATTTAAAAAATTGGGGATATCCATCGACTCAACTTTTTTTTTGAGTCATTTGAATCCTTGAAATCCGCAAAACTCAAATGACTCCAAAAAAAAAATTGAGTCGATGGATATCCCCAATTTTTTAAATATTTAAGCCTGAGGATGTATTTAATAATCCATTGCTTTAGAATAGTAAGATTTAATTTTTTTGTTTAATAAAATTTAAAAAAAATCGAAAACACTCATTTCAGGTACCACCCGAAATGCATGGTAATTTTTGTATTTCATGTTTGAAAGTGTTACTGCCGTCATAAAAAGTAAAGATAATTTTTTCTGAATATTATTGCAAGAAAGTTAAATAAAAAATATTTTATTTTTTTTATTTCTACAAAATTTTCATTTTTTTAAGTTTTTTCAAAATTTGGCCATCTTGGCTTTTTCTCGAAACTTTGACCTTCTTGCGCCTCGGGTTAATTTTATCCGATTTAGCTCAAATTTTTACACAATTATTTTAACATCAAATGGCACAAAAATCCGCTGCGCGTCCCTCGAAATTCCAAAAAAAATAAAATAAAAAACCACCCTAATGTTCATATATGCTTATATATAAATCTTTATATGATCATATATGAAATATATGGAAACATATATGTGACCATATATGCAAGAAACGATGCCATATATGTGGCCGCCCGGGTAAAAATGAAATATATATGATCATATATGAAGATATATGGATCATATATGGATTTATATAACCATATATTATCATATATGCCTCCATATATGTTCATATATGATCTGATCCGAAAATTGGCCCGATATGAGGTCATATCGGGCCAATTTTCGGATCAGATCATATATGAACATATATGGAGGCATATATGATAATATATGGTTATATAAATCCATATATGATCCATATATCTTCATATATGATCATATATATTTCATTTTTACCCGGGCGTATATAAAATATGTGCCATATATGATATCATATATGGAAATATATATGTTATCATAAAATGTTAAATTTTAGTGCATGCACTGAAAAAAATAAGTATACTGAAAATAAATAAACACTGTTATTAATTTAAGTAAACAATTTTTTTTGGAATTTACTTCAACTTATCTTAATATAAGGTGGTTTTACTTAAAACAAAGAAAATAAACTTGAAGATAGTACATGCAAATACTTAAAAAAGCACAAGAGTTTTCCTTAATTTGTTTTTTTAAATTAAGTTAAATATTCTTTACATTTATGGCGAATTGATTGCATTTAAGAAAAAAAGGGTTTATTAAAAAATTTTGTATTACTTAAAAGAAAAAAAATTAAATTGTGAGCAAAAAAAATAAATAAGTACGTAACTTACTTAAAAATAGTATAGACATTTTCAAGACATTGAATCAAATAAGTACTAATCTTTAATTCCAAAACGCATTTTCTTTAATTTAATCAAGTTTTGTTTTAATTTAAGAAAAAATTAATCTTTATTTTATTTATTTCATTGACTTTATTTGAGTCCATATCTTCATCAGTTTAAGAAAGAATTTACTTAACGTAAGGAAAAACTACTTAAGGTATTTTGGGGACCCCATCTGGGGGCCCCATCTGGAGACCCCATGAGACCCTAACTTTAAATCCAAATTTCGATTTTCGCGGAATTTTCAAATGCCTATAACTCTGCAAATACTGCAGATACGAAAAAAATTCTAAAGACATTTTTGTAGTCCTTAACTTGTAGAATATGACCGCCGAAGACCCAAAAGCCCTCCGAGTTATAGTTTTCGAGTTATTTCATGATCAAATTTCTCAAGACCCCATTCCCATATCTCGAAAACTAAGCAAGATAGAGCGATTCTGACCAAAATTTTGGATCAAAATCATTAGTGACCCTATAATAGTGTATGCACATACTCATGGGCGGACCCCATATATTGGGGGCCCGTAGGGTCCTCACATTGGGACTCCATAGGGTCCACAGAATCCGTAATTTTAAGGAAATTTTTACTTATTTTAAAAAAATATTTTTCCTCTGGATAAAATCAATTAAACTTGTATTAAGTACAATTTTACTTACTTTTAAGATATATTTAAGTAAATGCATTACTATGTTTTAGGAAAAAATATACTTGGAAGAATAATTAATATCTTTGGAGCCCTCGCATACCCTCCTTTTTTTAAATTAAGTTCAACATGCTTTAAAAATGGTAAATTTTTTTTTTCAGTGTGTGTATGAAAATATCAACCGGAATTACAAAATAAAAGTTTTGTACGATTGAAATTATATTTTATTACCATATTTATATCTTACTACCGATTCGTATCAATAATTTAAAAAATATTGTTTCCTGGTTGCAAAATATTCTGATTAAAAAAGTTACTTTAACATAAAGAAAATGGAAAAGGTAAGTTTTTATTAGAATTTTAAATGAATTTAGAATTTTAAAATCATATGTAAGTATTATTTTTTTCCAGTTCATCGTCATAACAAGTATAAGCGTGGACATTTTATTCCAAAACAAGATCATATTCAAAATGAGTAAATGAACATATGTCGCAAATACAATAATATAAAGTGCTTTGATGTTGAAGAAAATTAAACTACGCAGCTTCGTTAATCTCGTGCAACTTCGTGAAGAGGGCATATGCACCACCATTATGTTTTCACTGCGATTGCAATACTGCAAACTATTTTGAAATCCCTTAATGTCGCCATAACAAATGGGAAATGATAGATCGTATAAGCAGTTTTGAGGCCAAGTAACGTTAAGCTCACTCAACTTGGAGAAGAGGACATATGCACCACCAGAAATGTTATCACTACGATTCCAACACTATAAATTATTCTGAAATCCCTTACTGTAGCAAATTGGAAATGGAAAGAATGTATGTATAAGAAGTTTGAAGGACGAGTTACTAGAAAATTCAACCATGCGGAGGTACGTTAAGCTCGCTTAACTTGGAGCAGAGGGCATATGCACGACCATAACGTTATCACTACGGTTCCAACACTACAAACTATTTTGAAATCGCTTACTATCGCCATAGTAAATCGAAATGAAAAGAACGATCAGTTTTAAGGTTGAGTAACGATTTAGGAAGGACAACGTTTTTATACAATTACAAGAAAGCTGTCTATAAGCGAAAGTGACAATCTGGCACATTGTCACCATGATGTAAGTAGAAACAGTTTTTATCTTAGTCCTTCAAATATCCTTACAAACATGATGTAAGTAGAAATAGTTTTTATCCCTATCCTTCAAATATTCCTACAAACATAACCGAGCAAGATAAAATACATACTACTGAATATATTGCTTTTAATCGAAGTCTTAAGTAATTATTTGCTTGCTATGAATTTTGATGCATGCATTTAGTAGTAGCAAGTTCTTTTTTGCTGGAATAAAAAAGAAATGTGTAATAATTTTTAATATTTTTTCAGATGGATTTCTGAAAGACAATATATCTTTCCTTAAAAAGCATTCCATAGTCTTTAGCATCCAATGGGCTTAAGCATCCCATGGTCTTAACAAAATACACTCCAACATGTATGTAACTAGCAGTATCTAGCCAATCTTTAAAGCTATATGGTTGCTTCGTTAAATGACATCCGTGTTATCATTAACCTATTAGCACCAAATGCTATCGTTGGTAATACTTTAATACAATAAAAATTCTAGAAATATCTCAAATATTAATATTATTTTATATCCTTTTTTAGATTTTGACTATAAATATTGTAAAAAAAGAGGCTTATACCCTAACAAAAACGCTAAGTCTGAAAATAATCGGAATTAACACTAAAACAAGAAAACACAAAGGAAATCAACGTTCCTATAATAAGCCCTTTGTTCGCATCTTTCGATATTAATTGAAAAACTTGATATATAAGATCTTTTATGTTCAATTTATTTTGTTGACTATCAAAATGTATTCTCATATCTATAAGTTAAATTATTTATTTTTATATGGTCACCAAAAATGCAAACGATAGTAACTAAAAAATGAAAATCATAAAATTAAAGGGTTATGAAAACACCAAAATTAATAAAAAAAATATTTTTAATTTTAAATTATACTTATGTACACCGTTTGCAATTCTGGTGAATATATACATAATAATCTATTACATAAAGTTTAAAATGAAAAAAAAAATAAAAAAAAATATGAAAAAGAATGTAAAACAAATTGAAAACAACATCATATATGATCCCATATATGATTCAATATATTATCCAATATATGATTCAATATATGATCTAATATATGATCACATATATTAGATCATATATGACCGTGTCTTATATAAGCGCCAATTTTGGAATATGTTCATATATGAGACCATATTTGATACTATATATGATACTGTATATGGTCTCATATATGATATCATATATGATTATATACAACATTTTTAGCCGGGTATGACTATATCAAAACTTTTTTACTCGGGAATTTCTAATTTCACGTTTAAAATTTCAAAAAATTTTACCAGATTTCATCTAATTATATAAAAATTTATCTAATTTTAACAGATAAGATATGATTTAATACAATTAGATAGACCCATTTTTGGGATCAAACTTAATCAAATTTGATATTATCAAAAATAATAGAATTTTATATAATCGTATAATATTCGATCCGCCAATTTTCGTATCAAAATTAATATGGATTTACATAAAAGCATATCTGTTCATATATAATTAAATATTGCGTCCCCGAGTAAAAAAGTTCCTATATAGTTGTATATAATTTTATAAACATCATATATGATTAAATAGAATTATATAGAATTTGATGCGAAAAATGAGTCGATAAAACTATATAAAATTTGATCAATGTTTCTTATATTTTGATAAATTTTTTATATAATTTTATGCGAAATTTGGACCCCTATTTTTACATAATAATAGCAAAATTATATAATCAGATGTTATTATATAAAAATATATAAAATTGTATAAAACTGTATAAAACTATATAAAGTTACATAAAATTATATATAATTTTATATACCCGGCTAAAAATAAATGTGTATGTTCGTATATGCTTATATATAGATCTTTATATGATCATATATGAAATATATGGAAACATATATGTGACCATATATGCAAGAAACGATCCCATATATGTGGCCGTATATAAAATATGTGCCATATATGGTATCATATATGGAAACATATATGTTATCATAAAATGTTAAATTTTAGTGCATTTGTATGAAAATATCAACCGGAATTACAAAATAAAAGTTTTGTACGATTGAAATTATATTTTATTACCATATTTATATCTTAATACCGATTCGTATCAATAATTTAAAAAATATAAAGTTACTTTTACATAAAGAAAATGGAAAAGGTAAGTTTTTATTAGAATTTTAAATGAATTTAGAATTTTAAAATCATATGTATTATTTTTTTCCAGTTCATCGTCATAACATTTTATTCCAAAACAAGATCATATTCAAAATGAGTAAATGAACATATGTCGCAAATACAATAATATAGAGTGTTTTGATGTTGAAGAAAATTAAACTACGCAGCTTCGTTAATCTCGTGCAACTTCGTGGAGAGGGCATATGCACCACCATTATGTTTTCACTGTGATTGCAATACTGCAAACTATTTTGAAATCCCTTAATGTCGCCATAACAAATTGGAAATGATAGATCGTATAAGCAGTTTTGAGGCCGAGTAACGTTAAGCTCACTCAACTTGGAGAAGAGGACATATGCACCACTAGAAATGTTATCACTACGATTCCAACACTATAAATTATTTTGAAATCCTTACTGTAGCAAATTAAAAATGGAAAGGACGTATGTATAAGAAGTTTGAAGGCCGAGTTACTAGAAAATTCAACCATGCGGAGGTACGTTAAGCTCGCTTAACTTGGAGCAGAGGGCATATGCACGACCGTAACGTTATCACTACGGTTCCAACACTACAAACTATTTTGAAATCGCTTACTATCGCCATAGCAAATCGAAATGAAATGAACGATCAGTTTTAGGGTTGAGTAACGATTTAGGAAGGACAACGTTTTTATCATTGTCACCATGATGTAAGTAGAAATAGTTTTTATCCCAGCCCTTCAAATATCCTTACAAACATGATGTAAGTAGAAAAAGTTTTTATCCATATCCTTCAAATATTCTTACAAACATAACCCAGCAAGATAAAATACATACTACGGAATATATTGCTTTTAATCGAAGTCTTAAGTAATTATTTGCTTGCTATGAATTTTGATGCATGCATTTAGTAGAAAAGAAATGTGTAATAATTTTTAATATTTTTTCAGATGGATTTCTGAAAGACAATATATCTTTCCCTAAAAAGCATTCCATAGTCTTTAGCATCCAATGGGCTCTTAAGCATCCCATGGTCTTAACAAAATACACTCCAACATGTATGTATGTAACTAGCAGTATCTAGCCAATCTTTAAAGGTAGATGGTTGCTTCGTTAAATGACATCCGTGTTATCATTAACCTATTAGCACCAAATGCTATCGTTGGTAATACTTTAATACAATAAAAATTCTAGAAATATCTCAAATATTAATATTATTTTATGTCCTTTTTTAGATTTTGACTATAAATATTGTAAAAAAGAGGCTTATACCATATCAAAAACGCTAAGTCTGAAGATAACCGGAATTAACACTAAAACAAGAAAACACCAAGGAAATCAACGTTCCTTTAATAAGCCCTTTGTTCGCATCTTTCGATATCAATTGAAAAACTTGATATATAAGATCTTTTATGTTCAATTTATTTTGTTGACTATCAAAATGTGTTCTCATATCTATAAGTTAAATTATTTATTTTTATATGGTCACCAAAAATGCAAACGATAGTAACTAAAAAATGAAAATCATAAAATTAAAGGGTTATGAAAACACCAAAATTAATAAAAAAAATATTTTTAATTTTAAATTATACTTATGTACACCGTTTGCAATTCTGGTGAATATATACATAATAATCCATTACATATAGTTTAAAACGAAAAAAAATAAAAAAAAAAATATGAAAAAAAATGTAAAACAAATTGAAAAAAACATCATATATGATCCCATATATGATTCAATATATTATCCAATATATGATTCAATATATGATCTAATATATGATCACATATATTGGATCATATATGACCGTGTC
This sequence comes from Pegoplata infirma, assembly GCA_963921195.1. Classification (NCBI taxonomy): domain Eukaryota; kingdom Metazoa; phylum Arthropoda; class Insecta; order Diptera; family Anthomyiidae; genus Pegoplata; species Pegoplata infirma. The sequence goes on along the minus strand of OY992536.1, from coordinate 52,118,393 downwards.
TTATATAAGCGCCAATTTTGGAATATGTTCATATATGAGACCATATTTGATACTATATATGATACTGTATATGGTCTCATATATGATATCATATATGATTATATACAACATTTTTAGCCGGGTAATTAAAAAAAAAAAATTATGATTTATATAAAACTTGATATAATTTTATATAACTTTATAAAATTATATATTGTTTTATATAATTTGATATAGTTGTATATAATTATATCTGATTATATAAATTTGCTGTTGTTATATAAAAATAGGGGTCCAAATTTCGCATAAAATTTTATAAAAAATTTATCAAAATATAAGTAATATTGATAAAATTTTATATGGTTTTATCGACTCATTTTTCGCATCAAATTCTATATAATTCTATTTAATCATATATGATGTTTATAAAATTATATACAACTATATAGGAACTTTTTTACTCGGGTCATATAACTTTTTTTTACTCGGGTATATAAAATTATATTGGCCGTATTCATTTAAACTCGTATACACCAAGTATACCGTATAAACTTACCAAACTTATTTTTTATAAATGGAGTTTGACATAAATTGTATAAATTTATTAGACTTATATATTATACGAGGTGTTTATACGGTTAGATGAATACCATTATTAAAATTATATCAAATTTGATGAGATTTGATCAAATTTGATAAGTTTTTATATCGTTTTATCGACTCATTTTTCGCATTAAACTATATATGATTATATATGATGTCTTTATATAATTTTATATGAATATATATAATCTTTTTTACTCGGGTATATAAAATTATATGAAAATTATATAAAATTTGATGAGATTTGATCAAATTTGATAAGTTTTTATATCGTTTTATCGACTCATTTTTCGCATTAAACTATATATGATTATATATGATGTCTTTATATAATTTTATATGAATATATATAACCTTTTTTACTCCCCGAGTAAAAAAGTTTTGATATAATCATATAATTTTAAATGTAATTATTTATAAATTGATCTATCATTTGATCCTAAAAATGGAGGATCTAAACATATATGATTATATCTTTGTTTAGGGACAAACCTTTTTCGTTCTTTTTGTTCAATAAATTAAAACACTTTTTATATTTTTTAGTTTTGGTTTTATTTGTAATGTAAAATGTATTTTAATTGTTTTGTATTGTAAATGTTTTATTATAAATTTGATGTTAGTTTTATTTTGTAGTTCACTGTATTTTTTGTATGTTAAATATTTGTTGTTGTTAGTAAATGTAGAATTTATTTTATGTTGGTAGGCCGCGTATTGTTAATTGTTTCACGTCACAAACTTGAGTGTCCGATGCTAATGTTGAGTTGAGTATTGATGCTTCGATTGATATGCAATTCCAATAAGCAACAATAACAATCATGTAAAATTATGACAAACAAACGGATTAGCAAAGAGGAATAAAAAAGAGTACAGCAACGATCATTTGCATATGGGTACAGTGCGTGTCATTATTTTAGGGGCACAGTGAGGGTCATTAGTTTAAAGCCATCTCTAAACATTCTCCCCCCATGACTCGGTGTAAATTTACATAACTCTTGGGGCCGGTAAGTATAAATTCCAGTGGAGTTATTTTACTGCAAGTCATCAGAGTATCATCATTGAATGTTGAAAATAGTTCTGTGGAAGAGTCAACTAAAAATAAAGAACAAAATAAAGGGTTAAAATGTTCAATATTTAATAAGTTGAAAATATGCAATTTTGATGCGGTGTATGTTGCAAATGAATTGACAGTGACTTCAAAAATTGTGTCGGCATTTGTGGTCTTCTGATTTGTTGTTGGGTACGAAAATAATCCACTGACTTTAAATTGTTGTTGTTGATATTTCTGCTTATAGGGTATCTGGTATTGAGATTTTCTTTTTCGGGAAAATAAATTGCTGATGAATTTGAAAATTTTCCTGCAGTTGGCTAGGGTCAGATGATGTTGTTTCAGATCTGGTCCAGCTCTAATACTTGTTGAAACACCATGCAGAATGAGTCGAACGGTCAATGGGTCAGAGTCAAAAGGGTCATCACTAGCGAAGAAATAGGGTCGGGTCATAAGTAGATTTCCAAATTGTTGTAAAATTCGATGGGAAGATTCCATGATGAAACGAGTTGATTTTGATGTATTAGGGTGCAAAATAAAATATTTGTATGCCATAATAACGAACGCTTCAATAAATAAATAAAAATAATTTAAAGATTTTTTAAAAATCGCGGATTTAAAATTATTTATTGCTGGGGAAATTTGTAGTGGCCATCGATTTTTTGGAAATGCTGCCAAATGTAATCCAATTTGTTTCCGGTTGCGTGATGAATTTTTTGAATATTTTCGCCTGAATTTTTTTGTTTTGTGTAAACATATGGAGTGCCCGTTTTTAATTCCCAACTTTTTGTTTTTTTGAATTCCAGCAGGATTTGATATTTTTGAGTCTTTGGATGAATTTTTGTTGATTTTTTTGTCAACATTTTCTGAATTGTAGACTTCTGGAAAACATTTGGGTCGTTACAGGTCCATTTGTTCGAAAAAAATCCAGGAAATTTTTGAAGTTGAGTCAATTGGGTCTCAGATTTATGTGAATCTGATTTTTGACTTTCGCGGCTGACGCTGTTTGATTTGGGTTGACGATTACTTGAAGAATCAAGTTGTAAATTTTTTGTTGATTTATGTTGAGTAAGATTTGTTGTGATTGGGTTTGAGAAAGTTGTAAGTTGTTTTGATGTTTTTGTAGATTTATTTGTAAAATGTTTGTAATTGGATGTAGAAGTTGATGTTGTGATTGTTGTAGATTCATTTTTGTTGAGTTTGGTAAGTATGTTATTTTCGTTTGTAAAATGTAAGTTGTTTTTTGTAGGAGTTACCTCTGGTCTCGAAATCGGATTCGAGATTTTCTCCGCCCCCGAAAAGCGTGTATCAGCTCGTAGAATGGGTCCACCAATAATCCAGCCAAATATAGTTTTCTGCGCCAATAGGGATCCAATCGATCGCATAGGGGTCATCTTGCAATAAATCGAGGGGCCTATGTCCAGGCCAATGAGTAAATCAATTGAACGGCCTTCAGAAAATTGTGGGTCAGCCAGAGTTAAATCTGAAACTATATTGAAGAGGCTGGTGTCGAGTTGATGTGGTGGTAAACTAGAAGGAAGGGTCCTTAGGACTGGGGCCCAAACGTCTAATTTAAAGGTAGGGTCTACCCGGGAACAGAGAGTAAAAGAGCATGTTTGCGTAGAGGTTTCTTGTAAGGTTTGACTCAAGCCTGATTTATTATTTTTTTTTATTGGACATATTCTAAAATATACATATATATATACATTAGGGTGGTTTTTTATTTTATTTTTTTTTGGAATTTCGAGGAGCGCGCAGCGGATTTTTGTGCCATTTTATGTTAAAATAATTGTGTAAAAATTTGAGCTAAATCGGATAAAATTAACCCGAGGCGCAAGGAGGTCAAAGTTTCGAGAAAAAGCCAAAATGGCCAAATTTTGAAAAAACTTAAAAAAATGTAAATTTTGTAGAAATAAAAAAAATAAAATATTTTTTATTTAACTTTCTAGTAATAATACTCAGAAAAAATTATATTTACTTTTTATGACGGCAGTAACACTTTCAAACATGAAATACAAAAATTACCATGCATTTTGGGGGTACCTGATATGAGTGTTTTCGATTTTTTGAAAATTTTATTAAACAAAAAAATTAAATCTTACTATTCTATAGCAATGGATTATTAAATACATCCTAAGGCTTAAATATTTAAAAAATTGGGGATATCCATCGACTCAATTTTTTTTTGGAGTCATTTGAGTTTTGCGGATTTCAAGAAGTCAAATGACTCCAAAAAAAAATTGAGTCGATGGATATCCCCAATTTTTTAAATATTTAAGCCTTAGGATGTATTTAATAATCCATTGCTATAAAATAGTAAGATTTAATTTTTTTGTTTAATAAAATTTTCAAAAAATCGAAAACACTCATTTCAGGTACCCCCCAAAATGCATGGTAATTTTTGTATTTCATGTTTGAAAGTGTTACTGCCGTCATAAAAAGTAAAGATAATTTTTTCTGAGTATTATTGCAAGAAAGTTAAATAAAAAATATTTTGTTTTTTTTATTTCAACAAAATTTACATTTTTTTAAGTTTTTTCAAAATTTGGCCATTTTGGCTTTTTCTCGAAACTTTGACCTTCTTGCGCCTCGGGTTAATTTTATCCGATTTAGCTCAAATTTTTACACAATTATTTTAACATCAAATGTCACAAAAATCCGCTGCGCGCTCCTCGAAATTCCAAAAAAAATAAAATAAAAAACCACCCTAATATACATTTAGGAACTTAGTCTATTCACATAACTTCTCCAGGAATCTCTATTTCTTGCTAGAGCTCGCAATTCGCTAAAAGATTTGGACGTCTCTCGTATAACCGTTCTGCGCCAGGTATTTTTTGGCCTACCTCTTCTACGGACACCTTGCGGATTCCACTCAAGGACAGCATGCGCAATTGTGCTTTGTTGTTTACGCAAAGTGTGGCCAATCCAGCCATATTTACGCCTTTTTATTTCGTTATAGATGTCTATCTGTTGTGTTTGCAACCACAGTTCTCTGTTTGATATTACTCTTGGCCACCAAATTCTAAGAATTCTCCGTAGACATCTGTTTATAAAAGTTTGTAAGGGAGTTATTAAACTATCGGTTATTTGCCAGGTTTCACAACCATAAAGAAGTACTGACTTGACACACGAATTAAAAATGTTTATCTTTGTTGTAAGTAGAATATTGTTAGCATTCCAAACATGGTTTAACATTCCGAATGCTGACCTAGCTTTCCGAATGCGGTTTTTGACATCATTCATTGCGCCACCATCTTTTGTCAGTATGCAACCGAGATATTCAAATTCGTTGACTTCTTCAAGCATAGAGTTATTTATAAACAGTGGTGTTGTATTAGTAGTGCCAACACGCAGTACCTTTGTCTTGCCAATATTTACATTAAGACCAATTCTGTGAGCTAGATTTGCTAAAGTGTGCAGTTTAAGCTGCATATCTGTGTGTGTATTCGTAAGCAGCACAACGTCGTCGGCATAGGCTAACTCGCCTAAGGTCTGAGTGAGTCTCCAGTTCAAACCAATAGCTTGTGAGTTTGAATCCTTAAGAACAGAATCTAACGCGGTAATAAACAGAAGTGGTGACAAGGAACAACCTTGCTTCACTCCGCTATGTGTTTGGAATGCTTCACTTACTAGGCCATCATGAACCACCCTACTTACTGCGCCATCATAAGATTTCCGAATTAAGTTTATAATCTTGTGGGGAGTTCCTCTTTCTGAAAGGGTCTTCCATATAACTTGCCTATTAATAGCATCAAAAGCTTTCTCGAAATCAATGAATACCGCATAAAGATGGGCGTTATATTCTGTTGTCTGTTCGAGAATTATTCTCATTGTGTTTATGTGGTCGATGCACGACAAGTTGGGCCTAAAACCAGCCTGGTTATCACTAACCAGTGAATTCAAAGTGGGAGCTATTCGATTTAATATAATTTCATTGAATATCTTTGTGATTGTTGGCAGTAAAGAAATGCCTCGCCAGTTGTCACATTTTTTCCTGTTACCTTTTTTAGGAACTTTAATTATTATTGCTTCCTTCCAATCAGGTGGTATATCTTCTGTTCTCCATACACGTTCTAAAAGTGGGAGAAGTAGGTTACTACTAACATCTACATTTACTTTAAAACATTCGGGTGGTATGCCATCATTTCCTGGTGCTTTTCCACATTTTAGTGATGAGATGGCATATTTTATTTCTAAGCGGCTAGGTGGGTTACTAATTATAGGTGTGGGTATGGTTGTATGATCAGTCTCTAATACTGCATCTTCTACAGGAAGTTGGGCGTTCAAAGTTTTTTCAAAATGCTCTTTCCATATTCTCAATTGCGACTGTTTATCGGTTACTAATACTCCGTTTGAATCTTCAATAGGACCGGAATTATTATTGGTTATTCCCGATAAGTTTTTAATAATTTTAAAAAGATTTTTTGTATCACCTCTGTTAGCAGCCAGTTGGGCAGCCTGGCTTGACTCTTCCAAAAACTTCACTTTATCCTTCTTGACACCTTTCTTGATTTTCTTGGTTAGTTTTCTACAATTTAGGTTTAGTTCCTTTTTCTTAACAATGTTGTTTTCAGCAAGCATTCTTTCTTTTTCTATTCTCCTATCCTCTATTAGTTTCCAAGTTTCTTCCGTTAACCATTCTTTTCTAGATTCTTTTTTGTATCCGATTGTACTTTTACATATTTCGATTATTTCATCTTTAAGTCGCTTCCAAATTTCAGTGCATGACTCTTCTGGCTGTATATTTAAATAGATATTATCGAGTTTCGTTGAAAATTGAGTGGAATATGCTTCAGATTTCAATTTACACACATCAAATACCTTATGCCTTGTACTATTTCTACGCTTGGCATGAAACTTTAAGTAAAGTTCGGCGATAATAAGATAGTGGTCGCTGCCTATTGTTGCTCCTCTCTTGTTCTCACGTCATGTACAATATAAAACCATTTACGGGACACACATATGTGGTCGATTTGTGTACGTGCATTATCTGCCGGAGATTCCCATGAAATTTTGTGATTGTATTTATGAGGAAACACTGAGCCACCTATCTTAAGATCATGGTTTATGCATGTTTCCAAAAGAAATTCACCATTTTCAGTTTGTCGACCAAGCGCTTGCTTTCCCATTACTTGCTCGTAACCAGTGTTGTCGCTTCCAATTTGAGCATTGAAGTCACCCATTAACACAACTATATCGCTTGCTGATACTTCATTCAGAACTCCATCTAGGAGACTATAAAATTCCTCTTTCATTTGCACTTCGCTATTCTCCGTTGGGGCATAGCATTGTACTATTGTCATATTTCTCTTATTACATTTGATGCGAGCACTTATAATACGTTCGGATACTGCTTTCCACGAAATCAAAGCATTCTTTATTTTTCTACTGAGAAAAATTGCTACTCCACGTACGTGTGGGTCGTTAGGTTCAGGCATTCCCGAGTAAATAAGAAGTCCACCGTTATTGCACCGATGCTCACCACAACCATTCCATCTAGCCTCGCTCACCCCAAGGACATCAACTTTTAATCTATCACATTCTGAAGTTAGTTGTTCGATTTTTCCCGCTTGGTAGAGAGTTCTTACATTCCATTGTCCAAATCTAGTCCTTTTAACATTGCCGTTGGTCGTTGCCGTTTGTCCATTATTATTATTTCCATTTGTGAATACTTGAATCGTTGTTTAATTTCGAAGAGACATAGATGATTGGTCCATATCTTTCTGGTTCGGTGGTAGGGCTGCTACCTTGAGGTGACCGAACCCACCATTAAAAGTGTAATTGGCTATTATGCTGGCGCCAATGTCTCGCCACGACACCACAAGGATCATTGGCAACTCGGAATTTATTGGGGCTGCTAGAGTCCCTCCGAGACTCTCCTCTTGTGGCCGCTGATTGTCCGCGACTGCTTAAAGCAGCTATTCCGTATATCTACGGAACGTATCATTATCCGCAACCTATGACGCGTCCGGTAGCACTCAGCTGTGCTTCCCACAGCCTGATATCAAAACATGCAGTACCGTTAAAACAGCTCTGTATATTTTAAATCCGCTTGGGCGGATATGTGTACTATTTGTTGTTTTGTGTGTAGTTTCAAACGATTTTGTAATTTATCCGAAATGAATGTTGACTGGGATCCAGGGTCGATGATAGCTCTTGCCTCGAATCGCTGTCCATTACACCGCTCTACAAATCTGAGGTTTGTCGCTGCGTTTTGGATGAAACCAAAAAAAGTTGATAGAGTTTGGTGGCCCGATTCCAAAACGGTCACTCAAATTTTTCTATTTTTTCACAATTTTGAGAAAATCGCGGTTAAAGTGTCAAAAATCATTAGCCACAAGTGCTATAAATCTAAAATTTACGTATGAATTTGTATGGAAATTTGTTAAAAAACACTGTGTAAATAAACTAAATATTGAAAATGGAAGGTTTTTTGCTAATGATTTTTTTACCATTTTAGAAAATTAAATTTTTAGAACATTTTTTCTTATCTTTAAGAGAAAATTACAGGCTTTCGAATGAGCTTGATACCAAGTCATTTGCATGTCAGGATATTATTTTATAAGCTTTTAAAAAGGGTCAAAAATGCCCTTTTCGGCCCTTTAACCGCGAATTACTCAAAATCCTGATGTGATAGACAAATTTGGGATCCGGATTTGGAATCAGCGCAACAGACACCATCCAAATCACTAACCAGAATCCAATACGCATTTTCTTGTTGAGCTGTGTTATTTTCAATTTGTACCATTGCTGTGAATAATAATGTGTCTCGTTCATTTCGGGTCTGTGGGAACTGCTTTTTCTGAAATAGGGTCAAGGAGGTGAAGCTAGGAATTGCTTGATTTGGAGTGGACTGTATTAAATGGTTCTGCGCTTGAGCACTTGTACTTGGGCGTACTTCAGCACTTTCATGATTTGAATTTGACGACTGGGTATTGGGTCCCTTATGCAACAAAGTGTTGTGTCTTTGGTTGCAGAGTCGACAATTAAATTTGCTTTTGCAATCCTTGACGCCGTGATTTGTAAAAAGGCAGTTAAAACATGAGTTGGTTGCTTGAACAACGTGAATTCTGTCATTTACGTTGTGTTCTAAAAACTTGGCAAAAACGTAATGAATGGGTCTCTGTACAAAGTTGGCAGCTGTAGTGTACTTCATTACGAATACCATTTGAAGAAAATTGTTGACTGTTGTTGGTTTGAGGTAGTTGGGTGCGTTTCTGAGATCGTGGGAAATTAACCTGATTGGGTTCAGGCTGGCTTAATTGTGGATTTAGGGGTTTTATATTCGAGACGGATTCCAAAGTTTTGAATTTGTGCGTCAAAAATTTATCAAATGTGTCCCACGTTGGAACTTTGGCACAATCTTCGCGAGAGTCTTCGAAATCTTGAACGAGGGTCCGTGGAAGTTTTTGTGAACAGATATGAATCAAAAATGATTCCCAGGTCGTGGTGTCAATGTTTAAACTAGCGAGGGTCGTTTTACAATCATTAATTGTTCGTTGTAATTTTTTAAGTGACGCTCCTGAGTCTATTGTAACCTGGGGTAAATCGAGAATAATTTTATATTGTTCGATGACTTGCATCCAGGTGTTCTCGTACCGATCGAATAAATTTTTCCACGCAATCGTGAATCCATCATTTGTTAACGGGACATGAGAAATTATGTCTCGGGCTTCGCCTCCCGTTTTTTGTGTCAAGTGAAATAATTTTTCCACATTACTAAGTTTTGGATTGTTTTTGTAGATTGCGGTGAATAAATCCCTAAAACTGGGCCATAATTTATAATCCCCATAGAATGTGTCTGTGTCACAGGGTGGCAATCTTAAATAGGAAACGCTATCAATTTGTTGTGGTTGTGTTGCAGCTATGGTAGTGCGTTCTAAATTTTCTTCTGTGGCAGTAAGGGTCGTAATTTCATCATTTAGTGAAGCGATACACCGTTTGTATGCTTGCATTGCGATATTATACCGATCTCTAATATATGCTTTTCCTACTGGCTTGTTGTCCTTGTCCACTATTTTATCTTGGTCCATGGTGTCCTCATATAAGCGTCTCATTGGGGTCCACATTGTGTCTAATTCTTGTTTTAAAATTCTCAAGGCATGAATGTTTTCATCCGAATTATTTTCCGCGTGGATTGATTCAAAACTAAGTACATCTTCGGTACGATTCATGAATTTTACGTAAGACATCGTGTAGATTTTTTTTAGAAAAATTAATAAATGAGACGTTAGAGGGTCAATTTATGGCAGATGTGGGTCAAAATCTTCCGTACTAGTGAACATTTTCTCGAAATGATACAAGGAGTCAGTAACTTTCATAAAAAGGTATTTTTTCTTATTCTAAAAATGTCCCCAGAAAGTTGATAGGAAATTATGAGATGGCAACTCTTTTTTGATCTTCCCCGGAAATTGTCCAAATTGTGTGGATGTGGCAACTCTACGTTGAAAAACAGCAAAATCCCGAAGATAAATCAAGGGTCATAAATTGCTGTTTAGAAATTTCTTTAAATTAGCTTTATTTCTAAATTCCCCAGAAATGATTAAAAACGGGTAGATGTGGCAACTCTGCAGTCAAATTGGCAAAAATAGTTTCAATTTTTTCCAAAATTGGGTCAAATATTTTTCCCCAGAAATGTTTTAAATTGTTTGGAGATGGCAACCCTACTATTTTCCAACAATCGCAACAAAAAATAAATCGTAAAGGGTCAAACATAAAAATCCGCAAACTGATGAGTGTCAAATTTACGATGAGTTGCAAAATTTGTTTTTTTCTTCTTTTGGTTTTTATTTTTTGTTCACACCAAATCTCATTTCTACTTACATGAGTCAGTGTACTTATTTTTTTGTGTGGAGTCTTCTTCGCTGCTTTTGATCTTTAACTGCTGTGTTGATCGCTGTTTGTGTGTCGTCGGCAGAGATGTGGGTGATGCTGCTGTGTTGAAGTAAACGATGACGATGCTGCTTACTGCTTTTGTTAAATTTTTAGAGTCTATATTTATTGTTTTTGTAAATTTTTGGAATTTAATTCCGTTATTGTTTTTTACAAAATTTATGCAAAATTTTGAAGGTCACTTTAATGACAATTTTGCAAATTTTAGGGTCTCACTTTTTTGTTAAATTCTTCACAAATTTATTGTTTTTGTAATCGTTTGATTTTATTGTTTATGTTAACCACTGTTTGTACACTTGTTGTAAAAGTTTTTTTTTGTTTGTACACTTCTAATTTTTAACGTTCGTACACTTGTAGTTAATTTTTGTTTAGTTAAATGGTTTTCAATTGTTCACAAAATTTTTTTTAAAACTTTTATTTAAATGTTGTAAGAGTCACTTTATGTTTAATTTATTGTTCAAAAAACTTTGTTTGAAATTTATTTTTTTTTTGTTAAAAGAACTTTTTTGTTTGAAGGTTTTCGCTAATTTTAACACGATCACTTTTATCCGGTTCGAAGGACCAAATGTTTAGGGACAAACCTTTTTCGTTCTTTTTGTTCAATAAATTAAAACACTTTTTATATTTTTTAGTTTTGGTTTTATTTGTAATGTAAAATGTATATTAATTGTTTTGTATTGTAAATGTTTTATTATAAATTTGATGTTAGTTTTATTTTGTAGTTCACTGTATTTTTTGTATGTTAAATATTTGTTGTTGTTAGTAAATGTAGAATTTATTTTATGTTGGTAGGCCGCGTATTGTTAATTGTTTCGCGTCACAAACTTGAGTGTCCGATGCTAATGTTGAGTTGAGTATTGATGCTTCGATTGATATGCAATTCCAATAAGCAACAATAACAATCATGTAAAATTATGACAAACAAACGGATTAGCAAAGAGGAATAAAAAAGAGTACAGCAACGATCATTTGCATATGGGTACAGTGCGTGTCATTATTTTAGGGGCACAGTGAGGGTCATTAGTTTAAAGCCATCTCTAAACAATCTTATTAGATCAAATTTGATATAATTAGATATAATTTGATCCCAAAAATGGAACGGTAAATTTCATCCAATTTGATATTGAAGATCATATTAGATCTTATATAATATAATTATATATTGACTAGTCGAATAGCCTGTCCCTGCCAGGCGGAACACCAAATCAATTTTCTCAATAGTTCTAATATTTTACCAAATTTAAAAAAAAAATATGTTTGTGCTTCAAAAATTTTATATTGCTAGATTGAGTTACATCAATATATTTCCCAAACTGGAAAAAAATTAAATGAGTATAAAAGGTTTTATTGATAAAATTTTAGAACTAAATTTAGCACGCCCATTTCGTCTCTCCGTCCATAAACCGGATATCAAAAATCCATCGTGTGGATCTGTCTCATGGTCACTCCTATATACATGGCAATTTTTATCTTTCTTTTTATCATGAAGTGTTTTAAAATTAGTTAAAATGTTAAAAAACACAAACATTTTTCCACTTAAATTTTTCCTTATAATTCTCCTTCCACAGTTTAAAACATTTAAATCCAATTACTTCAGGATATGCTTCATTGTTAGAACTAAATGCTATGCAATTTTCCGCTTCCTAAGTCATTTGGGGCTTCAAAAGAAGTAAAAATTTAAAAAAATCCCAATTTTGCCACGCCACTTTTCCCTCAATTCTCCGCCTACATTACGAAAATTTTGAATCCGACTACTTGGGGATATGCGCCATCGTTAGGACTATATTCTATTTTCAGCATCCTAAGTCATTTAGGGGCTTCAAAAGAAGTAAAAATGTTAAAAAAATCTAAATTTTGCCACTCCACTTTTCCCCTCAATTCTCCGCCCACATTGCAAAAATTTTAAATCCGACTACTTGGAGATATGCGGCATCGTTAGGACTATATTCTAGGAAATTTTCAGATTCCTAAGTCATTTGGGGGCTTTAAATTAAGCAAAAACGTAAAAAAAATGCATTTTGCCACGCCCACTGTCCCGCTTATTTCTCCGCCCACAGGCAAAAAATCGAAAATCCGGCTACGTTAGGATCTGCCCCCGGTGTTTTACTATAAGCATGCCAATTTTCAGCTTTGTAGCTCATCAGTGGGCTTCAAAAAGCTCTGGATAGACAAAAAAAGAGGAACACACAAATAGGGAAATAATATATATAGATATATCTTAATTAATCTAATTTTTTGTAATATCAAATTAGATCATATTTACCGTTCCATTTTTGGGATCGAATTATATCTAATTATATCAAATTTGATCTAATACATTATGTTCATATATTTTTGGATCCTCCATTTTTGGGATCAACTGATATATGGCGCCGTATTATTTTTTTAGTCGGGTCGGGTACATATTCATATCTATTGATATACCGATCTATATGAAATTAGATATGACATATAAGGTCGGGAATTTTTAGAAATGGCAGATAAAAAGATATATGATTTTATTTATAATTATATCCCGAAAAAAAAATTTTAAATTTTCTAATTGTAAGTCCCGGACAATTAAAAAAAATTAAAAAATTTTTAACTCCTAAAAAATTTTATGAAAATTTTCCAAAGTCCCGGATACAAAATTTTTTGGGCAATTTTTTTGGAGTAAAAAAATCATTGAAAATGTTTTAGGAGAAATTTTATTTTTTTGAAAAATTTTTAAGTTCCGGAAAAATGTTTTTAAATGTTCTAAGACACAAACATTTTTTGGAATTTTTAAATCCCTTAAAAATGATTTTGGAAAAAAAATTGACAAATTTTTAATAATTTGCTAAGTCCCGAAAAAATTCCAAAGAATGCAATAAAACTCTTCTAATTGATAATGTATCCAATCTGATAAAATAATTTCTAATTTCACGTTTAAAATTCCAAAAAATTTTACCAAACTTCATCTTAAACTTAATCAAATTTGATATTATTTTATCAAAAATAATAGAATTTGATATAATCGTATAATATTCGATCCGCCAATTTTCGGATCAAAATTAATATGGATTTACATAAAAGCATATCTGTTCATATATAATTAAATATTGCGTCATATAACTTTTTTTTACTCGGGAGGACTTAAATATGTTAACCCGCCCGAGTAAAAAAGTTTTGATATATATAAATTGCTCAACTATTTGATCCTAAAAATGGAGGATCCAAAAATATATGATTATATCTTATTAGATCTAATTTTATACAATTATATATAATTAGATCCCAAAAATGGAACGGTAAATTTCATCTAATTTGATATTGAAGATCATATTAGATCTAATAAGATATATTTATATATATGGGCTATTTCACGTCAACGGGAGACCCCCCGCCCCCAAAATTCTATTGGTCGTAGAAAGTTGAATTATAGCTTAAAATTTAGCCAATGATATCTACTTTTGAAAGCTGAGTGGCGGAAGTTAAACCCAATGGTAAGTGAGCCAATATGTCGGCGCGAATTGGGATACCCCGATTGGGATATGCTGGAAACTAATGAAGGAGTTATCGGATTTTTCTGAAATTTGTTATCAGGGGGTTTAATGGGACGCTAATTTCGAACTTTCATTCAGATTTCAAAAAATCCAAATGGCGGATCCAATATGACGGATGATTTTTTCGAGGTTTTCGAATTCAAATAAAACTCGGTTCCCGGATGTATTATCGGTCACCAAACACGATTCTGACTTAAGATTTACAAAATTCAAAATGGCGGATCCAATATGGGGTTTATTTTTTTTTTTTTTTAATTTCGATTTCCTTGAAACTTGGTATACGGGGGTTATTTGGGACGCTGATTTCGAATTTTTATTCAGATTTCAAAAATTCAAAATGGCGGACTCAAAATGGCGAATGGTTTTTTTTAAGTTGTCGCATTCAAATAAAACTCGGTTCCCGGGTGTATTATGGGTCACTAAACACGATTCTGAATTTAGATTTCCAAAATTCAAAATGGCGGATCCATTATGACGCTTATTTATTTTTTTAAATTTCGATTTCCTTGAGGTTATTTGGGACACTGATTTCGAATTTTTATTCTTCAAAAATTCAAAATGGCGGATCCAATATGGCGTATGATTTTTTTTTAAGTTGTCGCATTTAAGTTTAGCTGGATACCCGGGAGTTTAATGAGCCACTTAGTACTAATCTGACATCAGATTTTCAAAATTCAAAATGGCGGATCCAACATGCTCTTATTTTGTTTTTTTTTAATAACGATTCGCTTTCAACTCTTTGGTCTGGTATTTTTTTTTCGAAAATCTGATGTCAGATTAGTACCAAGTGGCTTATTAAACTCCCGGGTATCGACTTAAACTTAAATGCGACAACATAAAAAAAAGCATCTGCCATATTGGATCCGCCATTTTGAATTTTTGAAATCCGAATAAAAATTCGAAATCGGAGTCTCAAATACCCCCGGATAACAAGTTTCAAGGAAATCGAAATTAAAAAAAAACGCCATATTGGATTCGCCATTTTGAATTTTGTAAATCTAAATTCAGAATCGTGTTTAGTGACCCATAATACACCCGGGAACCGAGTTTTATTTGAATGCGACAACTTAAAAAAAAAACAATCCGCCATATTGAGTCCGCCATTTTTTTGAAAAAATCGTCATTTTGAAAAATTGATTACTCAACACCGTCTTGGAATAAAAGGCTGAAAATTGGTGTCCAAGTTGCATTTAATAAATACTAAAACATATCCAAAAATAAATCGAAAGGGGTCGTATTTGGATAAAATAAGATGATAAAATTGGTGGATCAAAATAGCTCAAAATTTTTTATATTAGATTAAATAAGATCGTTTTTGATCCGAATATTGGGTTTATCTAATTTGATATAATTGCATATAATTTTATATCCTAAGATAAAATACGTAGAATTTTGCATACCCGAGTAAAAATTTTAATATGGCGTCACATAAAATTATATAACGTTTGATCTGTCCTCGAATACAATTAGATATAATTTTATCCCAAAAATGGTGGATAGAATTTCATTAAATTGGATTTATTAATATCTTATTTTATTCATTTGTATATAGTTTGATACAATTTTGTCCGAAATTTGTCTCTATCCAATGGCATCAAATTATATGTGATTGGATACAATAAGATCCAATTATATCTAATTGTATAAAATTTTATCGGGTTATAGGGGTTTTTTGCGAATTTACGAGATACGATAAAAAAAAAAAACATTTGGTCCATTCGACCGGATAATTCTTCGAAGAAGTTTAAGTTGCAGAAAATTTATTTTTTTTCATCGCAGCACCATTTTGGCATACTCATCCCCCACACTGAAAAAATAGCTTCGTGAAATTAATGAAAATTGACTTAACCTTAATGAAAAATGACTCACGTTTTCAACCGAAGACAGGTTTCATTTGATTAATGAAACTGGTGTCATTAAAGTTCCTTTCAATGAAAACTTGCATATAAATAATGAAAATATTCGTAGAACTTGTTTGAAACGTTTTATGAAGTTTTTTATAAAATGTATGAAAATATTCATTAATTAAATGTGGAATAGTAGTTAGTAATGAGCGTATGATAATTGCTTTTTACAAGTAACTAGTTGCTAACTTTATTAAGGTTTTGATATGGGAATTACGATAAATTCATGTTGGTTAAAGTTATCAAAATTTCCATAGAAAGCCCCTAATCAAGTTAGGAACAAGTTACTTAAAAGCAGCACGTATCATACACCCATAAGTGAAAATTTGCATTAATAACAATTTTGGTAAGTCACATGTAACCATCACTGTAACCTTCACTGAAATTTTATTTAGGGGCATGTCACAGACTCAATTCCGATCGGATTTGAAAAAAAGTTGTTACTCGTAAAACGCAAAAAAAAAATTTTTTTTTCGGAATGAAATCACTTTCAAAAATCAAAGTGGAATTGAATTGCTAAAAGTGGTTTCATTCCGAAAAAAAGTATTTGCTTTGCGTTTTACGAGTGAACCACTTATTCCACTTCCCAACGGAATTGAGTCTGTGACATGACCCTTAATTGCACACTTTTTATGGTTTTCACCTATTTTGTACAAACAACAAAATTTTACTCCAAACTTAAATTGGTCTGAATTGCCATATAAGGTAAACTATAAAAGACAAAAACGCGATGATTTTAAAAACACGTGCTGCCAAAACGTAGCAACAACGCACATTGGTTGAAGAGTGGCCGAAATAATTTTTTTTCATATTCGCCGATTTGGATAATTTTTTGGTATTTTGTTGTCAGATATCTGAATATTATGATTCCGTAATATTAGGCTGATATATTTATTATTTGTTTGGACAGACACGCTCAAAGTTTATATATGTTCGATTGTTTAAAATGGCATGCAAATTTACTGTACATTCAATCTTTTGGTACAATCAAAGTAAACTTATCATTTGACTTTGTTGTATATTTTCGTAAATAACAATTGCCATGAATGAGATTTGCATTAAAAAAAGTTGTAAAAAGTGCCATATAAAAAATTTCGTAGAACAAAGTATAATCAACATCAAAATTTCAATGTTCATCAACTTCAGTGGACTGCATCTTTTTAGCGCTGTGGAGCGCTGTTTAACGAAAGATGCCAAATTGCAGCTTGAAGTTTCAGCTAAAAGTTAAAAAAAAAATCAGCTGCTCATACCTGCTCATTTCCAAAAAAAAAACATTAAGAACTATAAAATAATAAAGTAACAAAACATGAATTTTCGTTCATGCTTTAGAAACTCTGATTTTTACACCCTCCAACCACAGTATGGGGGTATACTCACTTTGTCATTCCGTGTATAACACATCGAAATAACGGTCGGGGACCCCACAAAGTATATATAATATTGATCCATTATAGAATCTAAGACATTCTAGCGATGTCCGTCCGTCCGTCTGTAGAAATAACGATGCAGTCCAAACAAAAAGAGCTAGACCCCTGAAATTGGGCAAGAATATCTCTTATGTTACTGTTAAGGTTAAGTTCGAAGATGGGAAAAATCGGAACAGGGGGAAAAAAGTTCCCCCTTGAAGACCTAAAACGACTCCTGAAAAATACGATATTTTAACGAGTTTTTTTTAAATTTTTGCTCAAGAAATGTAATATTTGTATGCCATATTATGTTCATAGACCTGCGCTTGGTCCAAGGGGGTTAGAAAATTCGATTTTTTCCAGGCCGCCCCCTTTTGGGGGCGTGGTTATAGAAATTAATTAAAAATAACGATAAAAATTTATTATTTAAGAGTAAATATCATAAACAAATAATTTGTTAACATATATAGCGGGGATACAGGTGTTCCCCACCAACTCCGCCGACCCCGCCACCAAAAAAAGGTCGCCCCTGCGATTTATTTTTTATTTTAAACGTGTTGGAGGGTATAAAATATTCGGCAAAGCCGAATTTAACACTCTTACTTTTTTCTATTTGTTTTTTTTTCTATGGGAGGTGGGCGTAAAAGTGGGCGGATCAGGTTCATATTTTCAGGAGCCCATTCTACAATTACAATATTTGTTTTTTGTGAAAATTTAGTTGATACATTAAAAATCAAGGGAGTTATGCCACTTTTTTAATACAAGTTGTAAGGGAAGTGGGCGTAAAAGTGGGCGGATATTTTTCAAATTTCACACAAATGATTCTGAGTGTTTAAAAATGATATGTGCCAAAAAACAATGCCGTAGGTCAAAATTTAATTTTCACTTTGTATGGGAGGTGGGCGTAAAAGTGGGCGGATCATTTTGATTTTTGCATTTTTTTCTTGATTCAAACAAAAAAAGCCTATGTGCGAAGTTTCATTGTCCTTCGACAACTTCTTCCATTTTTAGCCGCTCGTTCTATGAACATCAACCAATGTGCAACGTAGCAATGGAACAACACAAATTACCCTAAATTTCATCACAAAATTTTAATGACTTAAAAAACTATTTTTCTGTTGCAAATTATATTATAATTTACTAGCTTACCATCCCGGTACTTCGTTACCGGTTGTATTGAATACCGGATAATAAAAGGATCAGGACTACTCTATCGATTTAAAAAAAATCCTCTACACTGAAAAAAATAGCTATACTGAAATTAAATAAACACTGTTATTAATTAAAGTAAACAAATTTTTTTGAATTTACTTCAACTTATCTTAATATAAGGTGGTTTTACTTAAAACAAAGAAAATAAACTTGAAGATAGTACATGCAAATACTTAAAAAAGCACAAGAGTTTTCCTTAATTTGTTTTTTTAAATTAAGTTAAATATTCTTTACATTTATGGCGAATTGACTGAATTTAAGAAAAAAATCGTTTATTAAAAAATTTTGTTGTACTTAAAAGAAAAAAAATTAAATTGTGTGCAAAAAAAATAAATAAGTACGTAACTTACTTAAAAATAGTATAGACATTTTCAAGACCTTGAATCAATTAAGTACTAATCTTTAATTCCAAAACGTATTTTCTTTAATTTAATCAATTTTGTTTTTATTTAAGAAAAAAGTTATCTTTATTTTATTGATTTCATTGACTTTATTTGAATCCATATCTTCATCAGTTTAAGAAAGAATTTACTTAACTTAAGGAAAAAATACTTTATGTATTTTGGGGACCCCATCTGGGGGCCCCATCTGGAGACCCCATGAGACCCTAACTTTAAATCCAAATTTCGATTTTCGCGGAATTTTCAAATGCCTATAACTCTGCAAATACTGCAGATACGAAAAAAGTTCCAAAGACAATTTTGTAGTGCTTAACTTGTAGAATATGACCGCCGAAGACCCAAAAGCCCTCCGAGTTATAGTTTTCGAGTTATGTCATTTTCAAATTTCTCAAGACCCCATTCCCATATCTCGAAAACTAAGCAAGATAGAGCGATTCTGACCAAAATTTTGGATCAAAATCAATAGTGACCATATAATAGTGTACACACATACTCATGGGCGGACCCCATATATTGGGGCCCGTAGGGTCCTCACATTGGGACTCCATAGGGTCCACAGAATCCGTAAGTTTAAGGAAATTTTTACTTATTTTAAAAAAATATTTTTCCTCTGGATAAAAACAATTTAACTTATATTAAGTACAATTTTACTTACTTTTAAGATATATTTAAGTAAATGCATTACTATGTTTTAGAAAAAAATATACTTGGGAGAAGAATTAATATCTTTGGAGCCCTCGCATACCCTTCTTTTTTTAAATTAAGTTCAACATGCTTTAAAAATGGTAAATTTTTTTTTCAGTGTACATAGTTTTTGTTTTATTTACTTGTGGACGTTTAAGTCTTTCATAAAATAATATTTTAATGAATAATTTAAACAATAAAATTTACATAACTTCGCTGGTACGTCATCATGCTCGTTTCGGTGAAAAAATATATTGACAATTTTCGAGCCCTTATATCGGGTTTTAAGATTTTGAGTGAATAAATATTTCAGTGAAAAAAAAAAATTGGAATAAAAATATGTTTGAGTGGAAAAACATATAGAGAGAAAGAAAAAATATGGAGTCAAAAAAGTTAAATATGTAAAATTTAAGTAAAAAGTATCATTCCATATTGTTCCCAGCTCTATTCCACTTCGTTCCCCGTTCTATTCCATTTCACTTCCAAGTCCATCTCCTTTCGTTCCATGTAAGTTTCATTCCTCTCCGTATAATATGCGCTAAAAAAATAAAAAGTTCTATTGTCTTTATATTGTAGATATGAAAAGAACCATTTTACACCACTGTTACCAGGTACACCTTTTTACCCTAAAATTTTAAAATATGTCCTTGTCTTGGATGTTATTTCTGCGGCTTTTAGTTCAATCTATATATATAAAAGAGTAACGTGACTGACTGACTGACTGACTCATCATCGCCCAGCCCAAACCGCTGAAGCTAGAGACTTGAAATTTGGACTGTAGGTTCACCTCCCGGAATATAGATCCACTAAGGCTGGATTTTTGCCAGTGTTGATTCTAAGGGGGTAAAAAGGGTAAAAAACTGTACTTTTGGTACTTTTTATATATCCTGAAATAATGGTCATAGAGACTTGAAATTTGGACTGTATGTGCACCTCCCGGAACATAGATACACTAAGGCCGGATTTTTGCCAGTGTTGATTCTAAGGGGGTAAAAAGGGTAAAAAACTGTACTTTTGGTACTTTTTATATCTCATGAAATAATGGTCATAGAGACTTGAAATTTGGATTGTATGTTCACCTCCCGGAATGTAGATCCTGTAAGGCTGAACTTTTGCCAATGTTGATTCTAAGGGGGTAAAAAGGGTAAAAAACTGGACTTTTGGTACTTTTATATTTTCTAAAATAATTGTCACAGAGACTTGAAATTTGGACTGTATGTTCACCTCCCGGAATATGGATTCACTAAGGCTGGATTTTCGCCAATGATGATTCTAAGGGGGTAAAAAGGGTAAAAAACTGTACTTTTGGTACCTTTTTTAGTTCCTTAAATAATGGTATTAGAAACTTGAAATTTGCAATGTAGGTTTACCTCCCGGAAACAAAAATCACTAAGGCTGGGTTTTTGCCAATGTTGATTCTACGGGGGTAAAATGGGTAAAAAAGTGTACTTTTGGTACTTTTTATATATCCTATATATATAATAGTCATAGAAACTTGAAAATTGGACTGTATGTTCACCTCTCGGAATTAAGATCCAGTTAGGCTTAATTTTTGCCAATGATGATTCTAAGGGGGAAAAAAAGGGTAAAAAACTGTACTTTTGGTACCTTTTACATTTACTTAAATAATGGTACTAGAAACTTGAAATTTGTAATGTAATGTTCACCTTCCGGAAAAAAGATTTAATAAGGCTGGGTTTTTGCCAATGTTGATTCTACGGGGGTAAAAAGTGTAAAAAAGAACCTTTTATAAAAAGTACCTTTTATAAAAAGTACCTTTTATAAAAAGTACCTTTTATAAAAAGTACCTTTTATAAAAAGTACCTTTTATAAAAAGTACCTTTTATAAAAAGTACCTTTTATAAAAAGTACCTTTTATAAAAAGTACCTTTTATAAAAAGTACCTTTTATAAAAAGTACCTTTTATAAAAAGTACCTTTTATAAAAAGTACCTTTTATAAAAAGTACCTTTTATAAAAAGTACCTTTTATAAAAAGTACCTTTTATAAAAAGTACCTTTTGTAAAAAGTACCTTTTATAAAAAGTACCTTTTATAAAAAGTACCTTTTATAAAAAGTACCTTTTATAAAAAGTACCTTTTATAAAAAGTACCTTTTATAAAAAGTACCTTTTATAAAAAGTACCTTTTATAAAAAGTACCTTATATAAAAAGTACCTTTTATAAAAAGTACCTTTTATAAAAAGTACCTTTTATAAAAAGTACCTTTTATAAAAAGTACCTTTTATAAAAAGTACCTTTTATAAAAAGTACCTTTTATAAAAAGTACCTTTTATAAAAAGTACCTTTTATAAAAAGTACCTTTTATAAAAAGTACCGTTTATAAAAAGTACCTTTTATAAAAAGTACATTTTATAAAAAGTACCTTTTATAAAAAGTACCTTTTATAAAAAGTACCTTTTATAAAAAGTACCTTTTATAAAAAGTACCTTTTATAAAAAGTACCTTTTATAAAAAGTACCTTTTATAAAAAGCACCTTTTATAAAAAGTACCTTTTATAAAAAGTACCTTTTATAAAAAGTACCTTTTATAAAAAGTACCTTTTATAAAAAGTACCTTTTATAAAAAGTACCTTTTATAAAAAGTACCTTTTATAAAAAGTACCTTTTGTAAAAAGTATCTTTTATAAAAAGTACCTTTTATAAAAAGTACCTTTTATAAAAAGTACCTTTTATAAAAAGTACCTTTTATAAAAAGTACCTTTTATAAAAAGTACGTTTTATAAAAAGTACCTTTAATAAAAAGTACCTTTGATAAAAAGTTCCTTTTATAAAAAGTAACTTTTATAAAAAGTACCTTTTATAAAAAGTACCTTTTATAAAAAGTACCTTTTATAAAAAGTATATTTTATAAAAAGTACCTTTTATAAAAAGGAATGTAGAATTTTTCGGTGAAGAAAAAAAACTTCTGGAAGAGATACTTTTTTGAAATTTCGTTTCTAACGGGGGTAAGAAAGTGTACTTTTGGTACTTTTTTTTTGTTCCTATAATAATGACCGTTGAAGCTTGAATTTTGGAATGTAGGGGACTTTGCTGAAAAAAAATTCTGCTAAAGTATTTTCAAAAAATTCTGTTTATAGAGCTGTAAAAAAGTGTTTTTTGATACTTTTTATATTTCATGAAGTAATTATCCTAGGCACTGAAATTTTGAATGCTTTAAAAAGTTATTTTTGGAAATTCTGTTTCTAAGGGTCGCGACCGATCGTAAAGGGGATAAAAAGTGCAAATTTGGTTATTCTTATATTTCTTGAAATAATGGTTCAGAAACTTGATGTTTTAAATAAAGGATCACCTAGCACAAAAAAACAGTTTTTGGAAAATATAATTTTACGGGGAAAAGGGGACAAATGGTTATTTTGAGATATCTAACTATTGAACTAAAAGCCGCAGAAATAACACCCAAGACAAGGACATATTTTTAAATTTTAGGGTAAAAAGGGGTACCTGGTAACAGTGGTGTAAAATGGTACTTTTCATATCTACAATATAAAGACAACAGAACTTTTTATATTTTTAACGCATATTATACGGAGAGGAATGAAACTTACATGGAGCGAAAGGAGATGGACTTGGAAGTGAAATGGAATAGAACGGGATCGAAGTGGAATAGAGCTGGGAACAATATGGAATGATACTTTTTACTTAAATTTTACGTATTTAACTTTTTTGACTCTATATTTGTTCTCTCTATATGTTTTTCCACTCAAACTTATTATTATTCCAACTTTTTTTTTTCACTGAAGTATTTATTCACTCAAAATCTTAAAACCCGATATAAGGGCTCGAAAATTGTCAATACATTTTTTCACCGAAACGAGCATGATGACGTACCAGCGAAGTTATTCAAATTTTATTGTTTAAATTATTCATTAAAATATTATTTTATGAAAGACTTAAACGTCCACAAGTAAATAAAACAAAAACTATGTAGAGGATTTTTTTTAAATCGATAGAGTAATCCTGATCTTTATATTATACGGTATTCAATACAACCGGTAACGAAGTACCGGGATGGTAAGCTAGTAGTTAGATATCTCAAAATAACCATTTGCCCCCTTTTCCCGGTAAAATTATATTTTCCAAAAACTGTTTTTTTGTGCTAGGTGATCTTTTATTTAAAACATCAAGTTTCTGAACCATTATTTCAAGAAATATAAGAATAACCAAATTTGCACTTTTTATCCCCTTTACGATCGGTCACGACCCTTAGAAACAGAATTTCCAAAAAATAACTTTTTAAAGCATTCAAAATTTCAGTGCCTAGGATAATTACTTCATGAAATACAAAAAGTATCAAAAAACACTTTTTTACAGCTCTAGAAACAGAATTTTTTGAAAATACTTTAGCAGAATGTTTTTTTTTCACCGAAGTTCCATACATTCCAAAATTCAAGCTTCAACGGTCATTATTATAGGAACCAAAAAAAAAAAGTACCAAAAGTACACTTTCTTACCCCCGTTAGAAACGAAATTTCCAAAAAGTACCTTGTCCAGAAGGTTTTTTTCTTCACCGAAAAATCCTACATTACTTTTTATAAAAGGTTCTTTTTATAAAAGATACTTTTTAAGAAAGGTACTTTTTATAAATGGTACTTTTTATAAAAGGTACTTTTTTTAAAAGGTACTTTTTATAAAAGGTACTTTTTATAAAAGGTACTTTTTATAAAAGGTACTTTTTACAAAAGGTACTTTTTACAAAAGGTACTTTTTATAAAAGGTACTTTTTATAAAAGGTACTTTTTATAAAAGGCACTTTTTATAAAAGGTACTTTTTATAAAAGGTACTTTTTATAAATGGTACTTTTTATAAAAGGTACTTTTTTTAAAAGTACCTTTTATAAAAAGTACTTTTTACAAAAGGTACTTTTTATAAAAGGTACTTTTTATAAAAGGTACTTTTTATAAAAGGCACTTTTTATAAAAGGTACTTTTTATAAAAGGTACTTTTTATAAAAGGTACTTTTTATAAAAGGTACTTTTTATAAAAGGTACTTTTTATAAAAGGTACTTTTTATAAAAGGTACCTTTTATAAAAGGTACTTTTTATAAAAGGTACCTTTTATAAAAGGTACTTTTTATAAAAGGTAATTTTTATAAAAAGTACTTTTTATAAAAGGTACTTTTTATAAAAGGTACTTTTTATAAAAGGTACTTTTTATAAAAGGTACTTTTTATAAAAGGTACTTTTTTTAAAAGGTACTTTTTATAAAAGGTACTTTTTATAAAAGTTACTTTTTATAAAAGGTAATTTTTATAAAAAGTACTTTTTATAAAAGGTACTTTTTATAAAAGGTACTTTTTATAAAAGGTACTTTTTATAAAAGGTACTTTTTTTAAAAGGTACTTTTTATAAAAGGTACTTTTTATAAAAGTTACTTTTTATAAAAGGTACTTTTTATAAAAGGTACTTTTTATAAAAGGTACTTTTTATAAAAGGTACTTTTTATAAAAGGTACTTTTTATAAAAGGTACTTTTTATAAAAGGTACTTTTTATAAAAGGTACTTTTTATAAAATGTACTTTTTATAAAAGGTACTTTTTATAAAAGGTACTTTTTATAAAAGGTACTTTTTATAAAAGGTACTTTTTGTAAAAGGTACTTTTTATAAAAGGTACTTTTTATAAAAGGTACTTTTTATAAAAGGTACTTTTTATAAAAGGTACTTTTTATAAAACGTACTTTTTTACCATTTTTACCCCCGTCGAATAAACATTGGCAAAAACCCAGCCTTATTGAATCTTTTTTCCGGAAGGTGAACCTACATTACAAATTTCCAGTTTCTAGTACCATTATTTAAGTAAATGTAAAAGGTACCAAAAGTACAGTTTTTTACCCCTTTAGAATCATCATTGAAGAAAAATCCAGCCTAAATGGATCTTTATTCCGAGAGGTGAACATACAGTCCAATTTTCAAGTCTCTATGACTATTATTGCAGGAGATATAAAAAGTACCAAAAGTACACTTTTTTACCCATTTTACCCCCGTAGAATCAACATTGGCAAAAACCCAGCCTTAGTGATTTTTTTTTCCGGGAGGTAAACCTACATTGCAAATTTCAAGTTTCTAATACCAATATTTAAGGAAATAAAAAAGGTACCAAAAGTACAGTTTTTTACCCTTTTTACCCCCTTAAAATCATCATTGGCGAAAATCCAGCCTTAGTGAATCTATAGTCCGGGAGGTGAACATACAGTCAAAATTTCAAGTCTCTGTGACAATTATTTGAGAAAATATAAAAAGTACCAAAAGTACAGTTTTTTACCCTTTTTACCCCCTTAGAATCAACACTGGCAAAAATCCAGCCTTAGTGGATCTATATTCCGGGAGGTGAACCTACAGTCCAAATTTCAAGTCTCTAGCTTCAGCGGTTTGGGCTGGGCGATGATGAGTCAGTCAGTCAGTCAGTCAGTCAGTCACGTTACTCTTTTATATATATAGATAAGAAACAGTCAAAAGAAACACTTATACTGAACTTTTCACTTGTAATTTCAATTAGATATAACCAGCATAACACACACACACAAGTTTCAACAACAAAGCAAAAAAATCAGACACCGGATTTTAAAAACCGAAAACACAAAATTTAAAGTTTTCATCAAAAATAAAAAAATTTATTGTGTTCCAAATAAAATATATTTCTGTAATATTGTTTTGTATATTCATCGCAAGTTCAAAATATATTTTTCTTTCAAAAACATAAAAATATAAAGTACAAAAAAAAAACGTTTTCCATAAAATTTGAAAAAGATATTTATCGTACAAAAAAAAATAAAAAAAAAAACAAAACAAAAAAAAAAACGTTTTTTTTTGTTTGTATCAAAAAATTATTTGAAATATGTATGTTTATTTAAATAAACTTGCGATATGTATTGAACCCTTCATATCTTCGTCAATTTTGGTCCGATAAATTGGAGTAGCACACCAATGGAACATATTTAGGACGTCCATTTAATAAATTAAAGAGTTTGTGATCTTGTAAAACCTTTTTGGCCAGTTAAACAGTATGGTAAATGTGATAAAAGATGAATTGTAGAATGTTAGGGTAACAAAACCCCGGTATTTAGTAAGTCTTCATTTGGAACCACTTAGCTACTGTAAGATCTCCAAGTTCCTGAACATGTAAAGATGCTTTTGTCCATTAAATGTAGATATTTTAGGACAGAAGCTTCTTTACATGTCAAGCGAAATTCGGGCCTAGAATGTGGTTCCGAAATCTTAATTCTGGAAGTATCATTGTTATAAAGAAGAAGATCTTAATAGTCACTGCGGAATCTAAATAGCTTTGGCCAGTAATCGTTAAAGGGAAAATTTGTTCACAAATAAAAAGCAAGGAGGGGCATAGGGGTACAATTTTGTATGGGGTAACTATTATTAGGTTGCAAAGAACGAATATTAAAGGATAATCGATTCGGCAGAAAATATACGGTCGTCAATGGGTTAACCCTTTAACGACCACTAGCAATACTTGTCCAATAGTTTTTCGCTATTACTGTTATTCACATAAAAGGGCAAATGTGCTAAAAATGAATTGTTGAGAGTGAGGGTAACAAAAGTCTTGTTATCAGTAAGTCTCTAATTCGAATCACTTACTCGCTGTTAGTCCTTAAAGTTTGTAAAAAATCTTTATTTCAGCGACAAATGAATTTGTAATTAGGAATCAGAAAGGGCTTTAGGGATCCAAGTTCTTGTTAAATTACTGTTCTTTAGTTGCAGATTTTCATAATCATAACGAAATCCAAATAGCTTTGGCCTGCGTAATCGTAAGATTTGTCCCTGAAATAAAGATACATACCATATTTTAACTCTGTAAAAATATGTTGAATACATAGGAAACTGCAAACCAATGTTGTTTAAAGCATCCCTCATTTGTTTCCATCGAAATTTGCTTGGCAGATTTCAATTTCCTGCTTCTAGAAAATTATTTTGAATTTTGAAAATAACAAAAATTCAAATAATAAAACAAATTGTAAATATTGAACAATCAAAAAAAAAACGTTTTATTTTTTGAACTTTTGATAAATATCTTTTTGGAAAACGTTTTTTTTTTTGTTTGTTTTTTATTTCGATCATGATGAAAATTTTAAAATAAATAACTTTTTATAATTTTTTTCTGTTTGAATAATTTAAAGTTTTTTGAACTTCTACGATAAATATTATTTGATAAAAACTAAAAATAAAAAGTTTTCCGGTGTCTGAAAAAAATATAAAATTATTTTATTTTATTAGAAAAAAGTTAACACACATGTAAAAATTACAATTAGACTAAAAAACGCGTGGTGTAATAAAACGTCGTATGTTTTTGTTCTGTTTTCTTTCTCTTATTCGCAACGCAGAGTTGTATTTAGTTCTAAAAAATCTTATGATATTTTTTAATGAAATTATGAAATCTAATGAAACAAGTTTCATAAAATTTGTTCATAACATGCATGAAATTTCAATCAGCTTATGAATTCCTTCATTTAAGTAATGAAAACAAAATAATGAATCCGTTTCATTAATATCAGGAAGGTTATTTTTTTCAGTGCAACAACTTCATCAACTCTACAACAACATATTTTTTTAATAAAGGTTTAATTTATTTCTGTGAAAAAAAAGGTACGTGTCCATTTATATTTTTTTGTGTTATAATAAAGTGTGCAGAAGGTGATAGTGAATAATAAATAAAAAATAATTAAAAATATTTAATTCACTATACAAAAGTGTATTTAATAGAAGATAAAAAGTAGTATTTTTTCCTTAAACAACTCCTTTTTGTCAATTGTGAATGATCGGTTTGCAACCCTTTTAATGATAATACAGTCCATTTTGACACTTCTCGTTCTGTATACTAGTGTTGTAAAAGTATTGAGTATTTGAGTACCGAGTACTCAATACTGCTTAATTTTTCGAGTACTCAATACTCAAAAGTAACTACTCAATACTTTCAGGGTTGTATTTTTCACTTAAAATTCATAATTTAACCAATAAAATGCAACTATGAAATGCAACTGTGTGTATAAGAAAAACTAAATATTTTTTTTTTCTAGAAAATTAATTTTTAAATTGATTAAAAATAATCTAAATTTGATAGTGAGTGTCTTCTCATGCAAACATAATAAGAATTCAGAAGAAAAATTAATTAAATTATATTTTAGAAGGCTTTATTTTTCAATTTTTGTATTTCAAAAAAAGTATTGAGTAGTATCGAGTACTCAGTTGAAAAAGTATCGAGTAGTATTGAGTAGTCAAAAGTAACCACAATTTACAACACTACTGTATACTTTTTATTCAACTGTGCATTTTGTTTACCTCGGACGGACGTAATAAACATTTTTGTTATTGAAAATTAAATAAATTTGTTTTTATTTTCGTTTTTGAATATATATAATTTAATTGAAGAATACGGTGTTTAATTAAAATTTAAATTCGATATAATTTAATAATTAATTATTTTGAAAAAAGCCGTCGGGATTGTGGAAAGTGTTTATTTATAAATTTAAATTTTTTTATACAACATATTTACATACATAAATACATTTAGATTCCTTCCCACATACAGCATGCAGTGTTTTCTTTTATTCAAAACAATTTTATTAAGTTAATTTTTATAATTTCTTTTGTTCTTTGTCCGTTTAACAAAAACATCGTCATACTATTTTATGACAGCAGACCTGTCGGTCTTTTACTTGGCGCAGATTTATATCCTCAAAGTCTTTTGGGAGAAATTCGACGTAATATTTTGGGTTCTTTGTTGGCTCAAAACACAATATTTGGTTGGATTACACCGCACTGTGGTCAATATTTTGAGATAGCGGCCAAAACTCCTTTTGGTTGTTGTTCTCCGATTTTAAAGTTATTAGACTCATATGAAAGTAGACAGTAGTAAACCTCGGGAGCCAAAAAATTAGAACTCTATTTCAACTATTTCACTGACAAGGGAAGTATCTCAACCCTTATGAACCGATTTGCCTGAAACTTAAGATATACATAAAAGAGACGATTTTAAGGTTGGGGTGTCTCGGCTTATCGGCCATATCAGTGATTCAAAATTTCGTTGTCCCCTTATGAAACAATATGGACCTCCGGGAAAATTTCGATAACTCCCGAACTAATAGGAATATCCTCTAGGGCAAAAATACGTGTCGACTTAAATTTAATAAAGATTATTTCATATTCATATGGACATCGTAGGTCAATGCCTTCATTAGGCTGTTCAATTAATCGGGTTTTTTAATTGTTCGATTAAACGATTAATCGATATTTGCCATTTTTAAATTATTCGATTAAACGAAAAAAATTTTGAAATTGTTCGATTAATCGAATATTTACAAATTCAGAAATTTTCTAAATTACAAGATTTTTTTCGACAATTTTAGAAAAAAATGGTACTTGAGTAAATAAACAACATTAATTACAAGTATTTAAACATTTTATTAACAACAAAAAAACAAAACTAAAATCATTTCAACATGTATCAAAATTTAAGTTTTTTGCTAATTTGTTTGAGAAAATTAAAAAAAAAATCATTTTAGAGATTTGTGTAGAATTCAAAAACAATTTTTTAATAAATTTATTGGATTACCGATATCACAAAAAAAAATATATTTATTATCTGACTACATTTGGGAAATCTTAAATTTTTAATTTTATTTATTTTTTTGAAATTAGTCTGTTTTTGCCGAAAACTCGAAACTTTGACCGATTTTAACTGTATGACCGTTTACCGGTTTGGCCCAAAATTTTATCAGGTACTTATTTATTTCGTTTAACAAATCCAAGCTTCAGGAGCAGCGAAAATCAGAAAACAAATTTAAAATAACGACCACTCAAGTAAACATGGCTGTGTTTTTTTAATTCCAACGGTAACATACATTTGGTTTGTTTATGGACTTAAAAATTTTAAAAAATTATACATATTTCCAGAAAAAACATATATTATTATTATTCGATTAATTGGCATAAATTCTTCGATTAATCTTTTAATCGAAATTAGCAATTTTAAATTAATCGAACAATTATTCGTCTAAAATTGTTCGATTAATCGAACAAGAATTAATCGACTGAACACCCTAGCCTTCATATAAATACCCCCCAAAATTTACACATTTTCATGAAAAACGTTTTTAACGAAGCCAAACTTTTACGAAGTTATGCCACCGTTGGATAGGCATTAAAAAAACCTTTCTTCTCATATGTAAACATCATATAGTTTCTTCGAAAAAAATGGCTGAAAAATCCAAAAAACGATTTTTTCGCCATTTTTTGACCCATGTTTTGAACCCCTAAATCCGCGATATGGCCGATAAGCCGAGACACCCCAACCTTAGAATTGTCCCTTTTATATATATTTTACGTTTCATGCAAATCGGTTCATAAGGGTTGAGATACTTCCCTTGTGAGAACAGGGTGGTCCAAAATGGGCTTTTTCAGAATTTAGTAAATTTATGATATTTTTAGTTAATTTTTAAAGTTTAAATGATCATAACTTTTTTGTTTTTCAAGATTTTTGGACGAAATAAATTTTGTGTTGTAACTTAACTATTACGTCCTATTACTGGTAAATTGAAGCTCTACTGTTTTCAGAACAATTTAAATATTTTTTTTAAAAAAGATAAAATTTTTCGGAAATTTCCTACTTCATAGAGCACAACTCCTGTGAGTCAAGCTGAGTCAAAACACAAATTTACTATTTTGTAGTCCTAACTCTCCCCTACATTCCTATATATACATGTCCATGCATCGGGACTGCACTTTTTGAGCTACAGCAATTTTTCTGACCCAAGGTAAGATATTCGGTACAAATGCACGTCATATTTTTTGAGAAGTTATTTGTATGTGCAAGTGGCTATTATGCATATATTTTGATGAAATTTTGTACAAGAGTTCTTATTGACCCAAAAAATAATGGCCCATATTTGGACCTAGTCCACATAGAAGGGTGTATCAAAATTTTGACAAAAATGACAATAGAACTCTCAAATTATGTGGTATCTGGCAATTCATTTGGAAAAGGTAAAAATTATTTTATTGCCATCTAATATTACATAACTTAAATACCTGAAAATTGCAAATAAATTTAAAACCAATGGAAATAACTGGTAAAACCAAGTACCTGTTATATTATTACCAGTACCTGTTAACTCTCAAACTATGTGGTATCTAGCAATTCATTTGGAAAAGGTAAAAAAGATTTTATTGCCATCTAATATTACACAACTTAAATACCTGAAAATTGCAAATAAATTTAAAACCAATGGAAATAACTGGTAAAACCAAGTACCTGTTATATTATGTTTCAAAGAGGTAAAAAAGATCATGTTGAAACTTCGAGCAATAGTATATTAATCCATGCATTCATTTTTTTCTTCATTATTGTTTAAACAATGGCTAAATTCAGTTATAGTGTTCTATCTGATATATATTTTGAACGGAAAGATGAAAACGACATTATTTTACATATAATGAATAATCCATTCTTCAAAATATGCGACAAACAAGAAATTAAAATTCATAACTTACAAATAAAAAACTTTTTAAATACTTTAAGAAAACGGTACAATCAATGTTCCAGAAACAAGAAATTGTTTTACTCACGCAACCAAGAATGGCTAAGAAAAAAACTTATTTTTAAAAAGCCATCAGTAACTACCACGGAAACTGGAAAAGGTGGTCGACCAGCAAAGCCAATTGATAATTGTAGTGAAAGATCACGAAGACGCAAGCTTAAACATATCAATGAAGAAGTTTCTTGTAGCATCATAAAGGATTCATTTCTGCATCAAATTCAACCATTGAAAACTAAAAAGAGTAAAAATGCTATCATTGAAAAAATAGTGGAAGCAAGCCCCAGACGCACAAAAAGGATTTTAGAAAGAAGGCGGCACCAACTGAAGAAAATAAATTTACTCCAGAAGAAGCATTTGCACTATTTTTGGATTTGAAAATGACTAAAAACCAATATACAGAATTGCGGAAGCGAACCAATGAAAAAAATTGTGGAATTTTTCCATCATATCGAGATATAGTTTCTGCCAAAAAAGATTGCTTACCTTCACCAACTGCTATTAGTGTAACTTCAAGTTCAGCAGAAATAAAATTGCAGGATCTTCTTGAACACACTGCAGAACGATTATTAAAGACATTTGATGCTGACTATTTAAAGAAGTTTAAAATTTGCAGCATGACTTTAATTTCTAAATGGGGATGTGATGGGTCCTCTGGCCAGAAACTATACAAACAATGTAATGCGGAAAATTCATCAGATGCCAATTTATTCGTGATTTCTTTCGTTCCATTACGTTTAACAAAAACTTATATTGGTTCAGAGCCGTCAACTAGTGGAGCTGCAGATATAGATATATGGAAGAATGAAATTCCCTCGTCAACAAAATTTTGTAGACCAATAAAGTTTGCTTACAAAAAAGAAACTAAAGATGTCATAACTGAAGAAGTTGGCAAAATAAGAGATGAAATTAAAGAACTTCAACCAGTGATATTTGAATTTAATAACCAATGCATCGAAGTTAACTTTAATATGTCACTTACAATGATCGATGGAAAAGTTGCACAAGCTTTAACCGAAACAAAGTCTTCGTCAAGCTGCACCATATGCCAAAAAACATCAAGTCAATTGAGCCAACCACCAACACAAGACGATAGTTTTAATGAAGCATATGAATTTGGAATGTCACCTCTTCATGCTAGAATTCGTTTTATGGAGCATATCCTTAAGTTGGGATACGATTTGGAATTTGGCCCGTTAGGTGAAACAGTGAGAAACAACAAAGAAAATTTGGAAAAAAGAAAGCAAAAAAAAAAAGATATTCAAGAAAAATACCGTGAGATAGGCCTTATAATTGACCAGCCAAAGCAAGGAGAAGGAAATTTTAATGATGAAAACACGGCAAGGAGATTTTTTTCCGATCCAGAAACTGCAGCTTCTATAACTGGAGTAGATTATTATTTAATACGACGATTCCAAATCAATTAGAAGTTATAGCATGTAGCAAAAAGATAGATGCAAAAAAATTTGGTCAGTATACTAATGAGACAGCAACCCTTTATAACCAAAAATATTCTTGGAGACATATGCCACAGTTCACAAAATTTTGTTCCACGGGGAACAAATAATTCAGCACAATATGCTTCCAATTGGAGATCTCTCAGAAGAAGCGCAAGAAAAAAGGAACAAAGACTACAGATTCTTTCGCGAGCACAATACAAGAAAAATTTCCAGATATTGTACTAATGAAGATCTTATTAATATTTTGTTGTGCACATCAGACCCATATATGTCCAGTATTCGACAAAAATGGAAATCAACCTCATTAGAGTTAGATGAAGAAGCTAAACAACTACTGCAAAATGAAAATCAAAGCTATTTGGAAGAAATTTTTACTAATATTGTTTAATTAATACTAGTTTAAAGATTATAATTTGTTTCTAATTTTAGTATAAATTTTTATTAATACATTTAAATAAAATATATGTGCACTTTAAATCAATAGTAAAAGTTTACTTAAAATTTTATCGATGCTGTTTTCTGTATGTAATATATCCAAATGGTATTGATATTATTGGGAATTTCAGTGTTATTTTTCAGTTTAATCCTCACAAGAATTAGCTTTCTTCCAAAAAAACCAACCTTTGGCCTCTGTGAATATTGAGACTAAATAAATGTCAGGGGCCAAATGTTGGCATTTTCTGACCAAAATTAAGTTTAGGAATAATAAATAAGTATTGGTTGTAAAATACGATTGAAGAAAATAAGAAATTATAAAAAAAATACCTATTTAGAATGTCAAAATATTCAACTTTTACATGGAAACTCAACAAAAAATTAAAATGCATTTTTAACTCCACATTACTTACGTTCCTATCAGTCGATTTTTACGTTTGAACACGCATATTGAAGCTTAAAGTCCCTCCTATTGAACAAAACAAATTGCGTAAAAAAATACCAATCCGGTCAAAAGTTATAGAGTTTTGACCGCTATCTCGCGAAATTGACCACTGTGCACCGCTCAACAAATCGAAGGTTTTTGACTCCGGTTTGAAGTTTGATATAAATTTTTTAAAGATTTTGACTCGCTGAGGTGAGTGAATTGAACTATGATCTCAAATATATGATCAAAAAAATTTTAAGATGTTGCACTATTATTGGCCAAACATGTATTTTAAAAAAACACTGTGAAACAAATTAGAAAAAGCACAATTTTTAAAAGGCTCTAAAACAAAAACCAGATGATCAATCTTTACTGTGTTGAGCTCAAAATTTAGGCAAAAGTTCATTCTTTCTTATAGACTTTTAAACCCATTAAAGATATCTTCCGGTTTATAAGAAAAATAACACAGAAAACTGAAATTTGTAAAATATTTATTTTTTTTAGTTTTTCTTTGAAAAATATAAAAAAAAACTAAGGTATCTACTAGGGATGCCAAACGGGAAATCCCGAATCCCGAAATCCCGGGATTTTTCGGGATTAACAAATCCCGAATCCCGGGATTTATTTTTTTCAATCCCGGGATTTTTCGGGATTTTCCGGGATTGAGAAATCCCGAAAAATCCCGGGATTTCGGGATTTTTTTGACAAATATTGTAATCAAAATTACTATTTCTTCAGTGTTTGTTGTCCGATGGTAACAAAATGGATATCGTTTGAAAGGTGTTTGAAATATCTTTCAAATGAGACATGTTGGGCTTAAATGCTCTTACTCTTTTGGAGTACAATTTAATTTTCAGGTCGTATTACTTAATATACAGAAGTGTGAAGCATATTTTCCTTTTTTCGAATTTAAAAATTGTCGGAGTCAGAATTGATGCCTTTTATGGTCAATATTGTTCCTGCAGGGAAATGTCTTCAAAATCGGAAAATTCCGAACAAAGTAAAACATTTTTTTACTTTCTTTGAAACTTTCACATTTTCTTGTCTAAAAAGGAGCCCAACAGTTCCAATATTTTAAAACACAGTTAAATTTTGCCGAGATTTTAATGTATAAGGGATCATTAAGTAATCTATCTGTAAAGTTTATTTTTAACAGTTTTAGTTCGTAAATGAGTTAAAGCGGATGAGGGGAAAATGTTCCCCCTGAAGAACCAAAACAGCCTCTGAAAACCCAAATTTGTTTACCAATTTGTACTTTTGTTAAGCAAATGACACATTTTTAAGTTTCACCTAGCCAGAAAATGCAATTTTTCTCGTCCCGCCCCTTTTTGTGGGCGTGAATATAAAAAATAATATAAATAATGATAAAATTCTGTTACTTAAGCGTAATAAATGTATTTGTAAACATTTATCGCAAAGGGAAGATAACCGTTAAGATGCGATTCGCCTACCAATAGGACAATTAATACAAATTTTGTATTGGCAGAGAACGTTGGGGACACCTTCTCCTCGCGAGGAATTGTAAAAAATTTACTAACACAATTTTATCATTATTAAAAGAAATATTTTATATCCACGTTTAAAAAAGAGGCCGACCGAAAAAAAGTATTTTCTAATCATTTGGATTTGACTGCATCGCGTCTTTCACAGACGCACATCGCTCGAGTCTATTCAAATCGGTCATAGCTGTTCCTAAATTTTCGGTTTTTCTGTTCTAAATATGTGAAACTTTACGAAAAATATTCAATGGCTATGAATTAATTGAATATTTATTTATATAAAAAATTTATTAAAAATGTTACGTAAAAAACCTTAATTTTAATAAATCCCGAAATCCCGAAAAATCCCGAAATCCCGGAAAATCCCGGGATCCCGAAAAATCCCGAAATCCCGAAAAATCCCGGGATCCCGGGATTAGAATTATAAAATCCCGAATCCCGGGATTTGTAAATGTCAATCCCGTTTGGCATCCCTAGTATCTACCTTACCTTTTTTACAAAAATGATAATTTTAACAGAGTCATTTTAAAACGCAATTGTAACCCAACCAAACGCAATAATTAGAAAAAATTTGTTTTCTATGTTGGAGACCAAAGACAAATTATACTTTTGCGCTTTATACCAGATTTGTATTCCACTGAATGGCTGCTGTGCAGGCTTTCAAATAATGCAAAAATTGTAATTTTTCGCATTTTCAACCATGAATAACAAAAAATCTGAACGTAATGGAAAAATTTGGAGAACAGATTTGGAATCAGGAGATCAAAGCCTACTTAAATTGATCACCAGAATTCAAACCGGAAAATGAGTGTTGAGCGGTGTTATTACTGGTCCAATTTCACAACCTCGAGTTCACGTTTATTCTACTACTGTAGACTTTTCCGAGAAAGATTCTTTGAATAGAACTCTTCTTAGGTTCTTCTTTTCTTCGTAGACCTGAGATTAGGGAAATGTACGATTACGTCGTAAGAGAATATCTGGACCTTGACTATATGAAACTTGTTTCATATACACCTCCGGCTGTAACACATTCGTGCTATTTGCCACATCACCCAGTCGTTAAACCAGAGCGAAAGACTACAAAACTGCAAGTCGTGTTCAATGCTTCGAATAAAACTTCGAATAGTCTTAACGACTGCTTTTACGTCGGACCAACTTTACAGTCTGACTTAGTCCTCTTAATTTTAAGCTGACGCCTTTTTAAATTAGTTTTCAATTGCGATATTACGCAAATGTATAGGCAGATTAGGGTGGATTCTTCTCACACTCCATTTCAATGGATCTTATTTAGAGATTCTCCGACGGAGAACATTAAGGAGTATGAGTTGCAATTTGCAACTCATATTATCCCTATCCTTCAAATATTCTTACAAACATAACCCAGCAAGATAATATTCATACTACTAAATATATTGCTTTTAATAGAAGTCTTAAGCAATTACACTGTGCTACAAAAAAAAACAAAATCAAATATACTTTTAAAATGAGGTAGTTAAGGTTGTAGGTCTCGCCGAAAAGATCACAAAAATGCCCATCAAACTTGCCAGACACCCTCAAATTTTAAAGTTATTGTCAAAAAACGATTTTTTTAGACTTTTCTCACTAAACCACGTGTAACTTAAACATTTTTTAACCGATTTTCAATTTTTCAACTGTTTTGGATAGAAGAAGGATATAGCTTTTCATGTGTGTGAATTGGTCTATACATATAAAAAAGATTTGTATTGATTTTTTCAACAATATCTATTTTTTTGTTATTTTTTGAAAATTTTTTGAGTTTATCGATTTTTTTTCTGTTATAGTTTGTTCAACAACATTTATATTTATAAACGTATTCTTAAAGACAATTTAAATGTGAATACGATGAGCTTTATGCCGAAAAAATCGGATAACAATTGACAGAGTTGTGATAATTTTTCTAAAAAAGAAAATTAAGATTTTGCTTGAAATTGCCGTTCGGATAACCCAGGTAAAAAATAAAAAAAATAAATGAACATACTAAGAGGTCGCGTATCATTATTTTAAAGGTTTTTGGCCTCCTGAATTCGAATTTGACCTTGAAATTGCGCTATCTTATTAAGTTTTTGATATATCAATTTATGTTAAATCTTTGTGAGCTACTTGTTTCCAAATGTAAATTAAAATCACTTAATTTTTATTATTTTCCACCAAACGTTTCGTTTGCTTTTTTCAAACCTCTTCAGGGGATTTTATTTATTAAAAATCTAACAACAAATACAATAATTTATTAAAAGAACTTATTTTACTTTTATCACAGTTTGACTTACGGTTTATGATTTTTACATCGTCAATTTAAAAATTATAATTAAAAACAAGTGAGAGTATTAAATTCGGCTGTGCCGAATCTTTGATACCCTCCAACATGTTTAAATATATTTTAAAAAAATTCAAAAATTCAAATTCAAATCGCTAATTTTTATTTGTTATGCTTTTTTAACTTAAGTAATACCATTTACTCATAATTTTTATGATTTTTTTAAATCCACGCCCACAAAAGGGGGCGGGCCAAAAAAATCTTAATTTTGTAGCCCCCGGGGTCTAAGTGCAGGACTTTGCACATCTTCTGACGTAAAAAGATTTCATTTGTTTAACAAAAATGCAAAAAAATATGTAAAAAATTGCGTTTTTTAAGACATTTTTTAAGTTCTTTAAGGGGGAACTTTTTCCCCCCTGATCCGATTTTACCCATTTCCGAACTAGACCGGCCTATGACCAAGAGACACATTCGTGCCAATTTTCAGGAGTCTAGCTCTCTTATTTTGGACTGAATCGTGTTTTATACAGACGGACGGACGGACGGACATTCATAGAATGACTTAAAATCGATCATAGATCAATAATATATATACTTTATGGGGTCCCCGACCGATATTTTTATGCGTTACAAACCCCCATACTGTGGTTGGAGGGTATAAAAACTGGACCACACGACACAGAAATGTATAAATAAATAATAAATAAATTGATACAGCACAGTTTTTCTTTAAACACCTAATATGATTATTTTTTTTTTTCAAATATCATTTTGTGAAATTTGCAGTTTTGATTCAAGTAAAATTTAATTGACGGTCAAATGTTTAGTTTAGCAAATATTTATTTGTTTTTTTTTTTTCATCGAATATTTTGTTCTGTGTATAATATTTTTAAATTAACTGTATTGATACTCTTATTACACTACGATTAATTTCTATTTTTTTTTTCAGGTTTGGTTTCAAAATAGAAGAGCGAAATGTAGAAAACATGAGCATTTGGTACACAAAGGTAAGTGACATAAAAATATTATAATACAATGTAACCCAAAATGAACGAAGGGGGTTGAATTCCTTATAACTTTTTTAAATATATTTATATTTTTTTTTATTTTTTTTCTCAGTATTTTGTAAAAGAGACTTGGGGAATTTAAAATGGAACAACACCCAATTTTTCAAGTCAACGGCGTATTGTTTTAACTAAGGTGCATATCGTCGTTATCGTAATGTGCGGGTTCGACCCTCAGAGTCAACAATAAACCGTCTGGTTGCACAATTTCGTCAACAAGGGCAGGAGGAAACCTTCCTGGTGCCGGCATACGACGAACTGTGCACACAAATGACAATATCGAACGGGTAGGTTAGGGTGGCGGTGCCAGATCGGCTCTCCGCATAGACCAATCGGTCCATAGCGATACCACAAAACTTTTTCCGCTTATCGATGTAAACTAAATACATTGACCTTCATTGCGAATTGCTTTAAACTTTTCAGGCATATATTCGTAATTTCCTCCAAAGTCTCAAACTGCGAACTCCCTATAATTGATAGTCGAGTTCGTGCATTGTGTTCAATGTTGTCCCCGACGCCTGGCGTCTCTTACCTTTTGCAGCTTGCATCCATAATAAGATTCATGTTTTTGGCATGTTTCTCAACAAGACAGTGTCCCGTTATTAAACCTGTCAATATACGACATTCTATTCTCATAAGTGAAAGTAAGAATTTTATCCCTCCTAAATCTTAGCAAGTTATCAAACGCGTAAAGGAGACTATTCTGGAAGATGGAGAAACATCAACCAAGAGACGTGACACAACTTGGACACAACAGCGTAGTTGCATAGAATTTTGCATTCATTACAAGCTTGGACAAGCTGAATTTTGTATGAAAGCAAACTTATTGAATGCAAAATTCTTCGAAACGACGCACAGTGGGTTCGATGATACCCAAAATGGCGATTAATTCGGATAAGCAGTAGTTTAGAATATTTTTTTTTATTGACTTGCTATACCCGGTACGCGTTGCTGGCCCTAAAAAAATATGTTTATAGTGTCGGACAAAATTAAAGCACGGGTCCGGCTCCAGCTAGTAACCTTTGGTTCCACCCTCGGTTAGCATTATCTATAGAAAAACCTCAACTAAATCGGTTCAGCCGTTTTTGTGTTATTTCGAAACAGACAGACATAACGTTAAGTATAGTACATAGGGGCGTGTCATTTAACGCATTTTTATCGAATCCTGATAGTCTAAAGTTCCATGCTGAATCCTCGATTAGTACTATCTGTGCTGCAAATTTCATTGACATAAGTTTTGCCGTTTATTTGTGACTGCGAAAGTGGAGGAAATAACTTTTTATTTATGAAAACCGGGAGTGACATTTTATACTCCTTTGTCGAATCGCGCTCTACATATGACCTACAGTTACCGCTCGGTTAGCTCTATCAGTAGTGACAGATTCGGCTTATCCATTTTTGCAGGATTTCAAAACAGGCGGATATAACGTTCAGTATAAAACAAAGGGGCGTGGCAATTTACGCTTCTTTGTTCAATCGTGGTCAGTATAGTACAAAGGGCGTTGCAATTTTTGTCCCTTTTTCCAATAACTATCTTACATGGTCTACATGTGCACTTGGTTAGCACTGTATGTAGTAGCCTTTTTCCAATCGTAGTATAACATTGCCTATAGTTCCGCACTCGGTTAACATTATCAGTGCTGAAAATTTAATTAAAATCGAATCAACAGTTTTTGCGTTATTGCGGAGCATGCAGAAGTAACATTCAATTCAACAAATAGAGACATGGCATTTTACGCCCATTTGTCCGATCACGCTCTTATTTGGCGCATAGTTAGTACTTGGTTAGTACTATTGTTGGTTTAAATTTCATCAAATCGGTCCATACTTTTTTTTTATATAGATGTCATTAGTGGTGCAATGTAAAAAATTCGATTTTGCCCACCCCTCCGCCCACATGCATGGCATTTTACGCCCATTTGTCCGATCATGTTATAATTTGGCATATAGTTAGTACTCAGTTGGTACTATCTTTGGTTTAAGTTTCATCAAAATCGGACCATCCGTTTTTGATATATATAGATGTCATTAGTGGTGGAATGTAAAAATTTGATTTTGCCACGCCACTCCGCCCACCGACAGAAAATCAAAAATCTGACCGCACAGTGTTACTCCCCAGGCTATTCTGAATATTCCCTGAAAATTTCATCAAGATCGGTCCAGCCGTTTTCGAGTCCATACACACATACATACATACACACATCCATTTTTATGTGGATCTGCCCCATGGTCACTCCTATATACATGGCAATTTTTATCTTTCTGAGTCATGAAGGGTTTTAAAATTAGATAAAATGTTAAAAAAACACGCTTTTAAAGCGCTTTAAAAACAAAAAATATGATACTATTATAGCACTTTAGAACAAAAAAATTGTGTAAGTCCCGAAGACACAACTTTTTTTTGTGTTTATTTGAATAAAGAAATTTATTAAGTTAGGATAAAAAATTGATTGACTTATTTATTAGGATAAACAAATTTTGTACAAGGTTTGAAATATTTTATAAGTCCCGGAACAAATTTTAAAAATGTTTCAAGTCCCAGACACAATTTTTTTTGCTTTATTTTCATACCCTACACCACTCTGTGCTTATGTTTAAAACTACCCGAAATAATAGTCCTAAATCAACCTTTTAGCATACTGATCTACTCAAAATCAGTTTTTAAGTCGATTTAGCCACGACCGTCAACGTCGCAATTATCAATACATTTGGCTAAATTTGAAACTTAAGCTTCTTTTGCCCAAGGATAATTTAAAAAAAGTAAAGTATACATTTTTATTAAAAATTTATACTTTGAACGGATTTAAATAGAAAAACATTTGCAAAGCGCTTTCAAAGCACTTTTTCGAATTCATACCTTCTACACAAAAAATAAAGTGCTTTGCTAAGACTTTTTCTTTTGAACGGTTGAGAATTTCTGCCTGGGCAGTTTAAATATTAAATCTGACTTCATAAGGACATGATCCGTTGTCAATACTTTATGCTTTACAATTTTCAACTTCCTTAGTCATTAGGGGTTTCAGAAATAGTTTAAATATTTAAAAACTAAATTTCGCCGTCTTCCGCCACTCCCCCTGTCTTAATGGCCGAAAATCTAGCTACGTTACAGATTATATAAATCTGTAACTTATAAATTATATAAATCTGTCCTTTTCACTGGATATCCAGTTCAGAGTCCCCGCACAACAATGTCGGTGACGTTTTTTTCATACAAATTTGGCAAGAAAAAACGCTCGACCGAAAACCGCTTGAATAAAATCAATTTTATTTTTGTGTCGGTTTCTCTCTCTCTTTTAATTTTTGATATAAAAATGTTGCCACATTTTTATAAATATTTCGATTATTTTCGATAAAGTAAACAAAAAAAATGGGATCTCTAAAAAAAATATTTAAAATTCTAAAAAAAAACACAAAACAAAAGAATCAATTGCTGTGTTTTTCAATAAGTGGATTTATTTTCGGATTAGTCTTATTTAGTTTAAATAAATATTTTAACATGCCAAAACAAATTTGAAATATTTTTTTCCGTAATTTACGATAAATTAGCAATTATAATCCGAAAAATTGATAAAAAAATTTGGAAAATGAAAAAAGTTATAAATAAATCAAAATTAATCCAAAGCGGACTTATTAAATCCTAAAATTTAATTGGATTAATTTTGATTTATTTATAACTTTTTTAATTTTCCAAATTTTTTTATCATGTTTTCGGAATATAATTGCTAATTTATCGTAGATTACGGAAAAAAGTATTCCAAATTTGTTTTGGCATGTTAAAATATTTATTTTAAACAAAATAAGATTAATCCGAAAATAAATCCACTTGTTGAAAAACACAGCAAATATGAGAAAACCATATTGATATTAAAAAATACAACAAATTTAAATAAAAAAGTGAAGAAAAAGTGACAAAAATGTGAAAAATTGTGTAAAAATTAACATATGACAGAATTTTCCGCTACCGCCTTTGTTTTGCGCCTATTCTCTCTCATGACCGAAAACGTCAACCGCTCCGACATTGTTGTG
Organism: Pegoplata infirma; assembly: GCA_963921195.1. NCBI lineage: Eukaryota > Metazoa > Arthropoda > Insecta > Diptera > Anthomyiidae > Pegoplata > Pegoplata infirma. The sequence continues at coordinate 52,074,994 of OY992536.1, read as the reverse complement.
CGGGGACTCTCAGTGTTGATCTTTGCCATACCCAGCAAAATTTTTTGGAATCGTTTCTTTGTCAATGTATTCTAGAATATATTCCCCTGTAATGTTACTCCATTCCTCTACTGTTTCTACGGAATCGATAAAAAAAAACTTATAATTTTTGAAAAAAATGTCAAACAGAAAAATAAAATTTATAAAAAAAAATTTATTTGTAAAATTTTTGTTGATAAATTTTTAGATTTTCGCAGCACTTATTGTGCTTTTTAATTCATTCTGGATACAAACTATGTCAAAATTAACGTAAGTACACATCCTAATTTGGTACATGTAAGCGGTACTAATAATTTGTTTTATTTGTGCTTTCAGATTGTAAAAATATGTACATATTTGAAGCTGCAATTTTGGAGAATTGATACTGTCGGCCGTACTCATGGAAAAATTTAGACGCTTTTTCTATCCGTTTTCTCCAAACCCGAAGAGTGGGATATGAATATGTTTATTGTTAAAGTTGCAGCACGTATGTATCCACAGTTTTACATAATTTTTAATATTTACAAAATGTTTTAAAGTCCGCGATTTTTTCTTAAGAAAAATGTCGAGGATTTTAGAATTTCTTAGCAAAAATGTCGCAAAACCTAAGCCTTTTCTATAGGAAAAATGTCTCAGAATCTGAGACTTTTTCAATAGAAAAAATGTCTAAGAATCTGGAACTTTTCTAAAGGAAAAATATCGCATAATCTGGGACTTTTTCAAAAGGAAAAATGTCGCAGAATCTGAGACTTTTTCTATAGGAAAAATGTCTCAGAATTTGAGACTTTTTCTATAAGAAAAATGTCTCAGAATCTAAGACTTTTTCTAAAGGAAAAATTTCTCAGAATTTGAGACTTTTTCTTTAAGAAAAATGTCTCAAAATCTGAGACTTTTTCTAAAGGAAAAATGTCTCAAAATCTGAAACTTTTTCTATTAGAAAAATGCCGCAGAATCTGAGACTGTTTTCTATATGAAAAATGTTTCAGAATCTTAGACTTTTTCTATAGGAAAAATTTTAGAGAATCTCAGACTTTTTCTATAGAAAAATGTCTCAGAATCTGAGACTTTTTCTTTAGGAAAAATGTCTCAGATTTTCTCTTAATAAGATTATTGTGATAAAATAATTGTTATTTTATATGTACCTGTGTATTTAGTTTACAAATTTTTGTAAAGAAGAAAAAAAAATTAAAAATTAAAAAAAAATCATTTAATTATTTAGAACTAATTCCATAATTTATTACATGAAACAGATATGTAACCGTTAAAAAATCGCGGAATCCCTTCTTGTACCACTATATGCAACATATTCTGGAATAGATTCCGTAGAACAGATAAGTGTTCTAGTTTGGAGGAAAAGGATGCATTGCTTTCGTGACAATCTCAAACAAAAATCATCGATGATGCAATGCATAGTAGAATCGATTGCAGGGTAGTATAGTTGATTCCACAATCGATTCTTTGCAATCGAACATTTTGCTGGGATAGTCCGTACCAGAGTCATAGAGTAGGCCAACAAATGGCGTTTGAAAAAGTAGTAAACAAAAACCATATGGTATTGTTTACGAAATTTTATCACAAATCGAAATGTGAGCGAGATGGAAGATACCAGTTTTACAGTGATCATGCAGATCAGAGTCATAGAGTAGTACAACAAATGGCGTTTGAAAAAGTAGTAAACAAAAACCATATGGTATTGTTTACGAAATTTTATCACAAACCGAAATTCGAGCGAGATGGAAGATACCAGTTTTACAGTGAGAATGCAGATTTTTTTTGTCTCTCCTTGCTTTGCGTTTGAACTTTAGTTTGGCATTGCCAGAATTTTCCAATTATCTTTGGTGATGCCAGATCTACAAAACGGTCGATGGATTACTTTGTAACTTTGATGCAGATTGTTTTTTGTCTCTCTTTGCTTTACGTTTGAACTTTAGCTTGGAATTGCCAGAATTCTCCAATTATCTTTGGTGATGCCAGATCTACAAAACGGTCGATGGATTACTTGATAACTTTGGTCCGTACCATATGCATCCCAATTTTCATCTTTCAAGGTCATAAGGTGACTTCAAAATTAGGTAAGATGTAAAAACATAATTTTTCCACGCCCATTTCTTCTCTTAATTCTCCGTCCATATTCCAAAATTTTTAAATTTGACTATTTTTGGATAAGCTCCATCGTTAGTACTATACTCGTATCCACGCCCCTTTTCCCTTTTAATTCTACGTCCACAGTTCAACAATTTTAAGTCTGACTACTTTAGGATATGCTCTAGTGTCAGGACAATATGCTTGCCAATTTTCGGCTTCGTAGGTCATTAGGGCTTTAAAGTTAGTTAAACTAAAAAAAATAAAACACAATATTGCCTTGCCTATGCTTCATAGTTAGGACTACATGTTAGAACTTTTCAGCTTCCTAATTCATTGGGGCGCACTGTGGTTCGAAATCCAAATCTAGGTGGACAAAAGTCTAAAAAGTTTGAACCTCTAAATTAAAAAACGGTAGGTGTTTTAAATAGCTAACAAACAACATGCCTAGACTAGGCGCAAAATATTTTGATTAAATAAGGGATCAATGTTCGTTCACGAAAATGTTTGTAATTAAAAACTAAGGAAATCAATACAAAACTAAGTAGCTTATACCAAGTGAATTATTTGCAGGAGATTGCCGTGAATTGTTTTTTATTTAGCCATGGGAATATACTTATCAAAAAAATGTTCATGGGTTCGAAATTTTTTACCGATTTCTTATTATCGGTTTTTGAAGGTAGGGTCATAAAAAAAAAAAATTAGTTTATCAATCTTTCAAAGCTTGCCAAAAAAAACCGCTCCAAGTTGCGGGCAAGCCACTATATACATCTCTTAAAGTAACTATCAGAGAGTATGTTTCATCTTTCATCTCATCCAGCGGCGTCCAGCTGCATTTTTTATAGCGTTTTAAAAAAGTCATTTTTTCTTCAATATTTATAACTCTCAAGAAAATGCTTATAATATTCAGGATCTTCTGCACATATTTTTGCAATAAATACCTCTACAGTATTTTATATAATTGTTATATCGCATATTTTTCTTTTCCCACAACTCTAGAAGCACAAAAAGGATTTAATTCGAACATTCTAAAAAAACTACACATTAAAAGTAATTCGACATAGCTATAATTATTTTTTTAAATACTTCCTTTAAATTTAGTGCCCTAAAGTAGCAAAAAGTAATTAACTTTTTCCAGTTGTAGCGAAAAGTCCAATTAAGTTGAAGCTATTTTAGTGAAACCCACTGTATTTTCAAAAATATTAAAGCTACAATTTTTTAAAGCATTTTTTTGAAATCAGCGACCCCAAAAACATAAAATATCATGGTTAAATACTTTTGTCCACCTAGTTTTGGAATCGGAACCACAGTGCGATGTCGCGATAGCGGTAAAGGGGAAGCATCTGCCAACATTGAGGGACATTCTTCAGGGTTCTCTGAAAGATCTGTCTGAATGGGCAAGAGACTGTGGTCTAGGAGTTAATCCAAGTAAAACAGAGCTTGTTTTGTTTACAAGGAAAAAAATAAGATTCCTGCTTTTGATCCTATTTCTCTGGACGGCACTGAAATCACCTTCTTAGATGGAGCCAAGTATCTTGGAGTATTTCTAGATAGGAAGTTGAATTTCAGGCGTAACATTGAGGAACGGGTGAGAAAAGCAACGCTTTATATTCCTGTAAAAGGGCCATTGGAAAACGATGGGGTTTTAGCCCGCAAGTCGTTCATTGGATCTATACAGCAGTGGTGCGTCCAATTTAGCTGTATGGAATCATTGTCTGGTGCAAGGATGCTACACCTCTATAAGGATGATTAAAAGTTGGAATAAGTTTTAAAATTATTCTTTATCCCACTTTTTATTCCATTTTTTTATTCCATTTTTTTTATTCTTTATTCTATTTTTTTATTCCGTTTTTGTTAACACTTGCATTCCCGAAATTATCCCAGGGAATAATTCTTCCAGGGGATAATTATCCCAGGGAATAACTATAATTATCCCAGGGAATAACTATTCTATAAGGATGATTAAAAGTTGGAATAAGTTTTAAAATTATTCTTTATCCCACTTTTTATTCCATTTTTTTATTCCATTTTTTTTTTATTCTTTATTCTATTTTTTTATTCCGTTTTTGTTAACACTTGCATTCCCGAAATTATCCCAGGGAATAATTATTCCAGGGGATAATTATCCCAGGGAATAACTATTCCATGGAATAATTATTCCTTGGAATAATTATTCCCTGGGATAATTATCCCCTGGAATAATTATTCCCTGGGATAATTTCGGGAATGCAAGTGTTAACAAAAACGGAATAAAAAAATGGAATAAAGAATAAAAAAAATGGAATAAAAAAATGGAATAAAAAGTGGGATAAAGAATAATTTTAAAACTTATTCCAACTTTTAATCATCCTTATAGAGGTGTAGCATCCTTGGTCTGGTGGCCTGCTTTAGAAACAAAAGCGAACTGTGTCTTTATCACGAAGGTACAGAGAATGGCGTCGATGTGCATCACTGGTGATCTTCGTACTACACCTACGGCTGCATTATAAATCCTCCTTCCCCTGATACCATTGGACATATTGGGTAGGCAGTATGCGGCTGCGTCGGCAACTCGACTTAATAGCACACGGCAATGGAGGAGCAGCGATTGTGGCCATAGCGCGATCTTGAAGAAGATAACAATACCACAAAATGTGGACTGTGCTCCCTCTTTGAGCCTCTTTGAGCGCCACTTTACCACTATGATACCATCCAGGGAGTCTTGGATGGGGGATACTCCGGGTAGTGGAGCTACCATAAATTTTTACACAGATGGATCGAGGCTGCACGAACAAGTGGGCTTTGGAGTCTATTCTGAAGAGCTTGGGTTGAGCCTGGCTCGTAGATTGCCAGATCATTGCAGTGTTTACCAGGCAGGGATGCTGGCAATAAAGGAAGTGGCTGACTGGTTGAGCTGCAATGTCTTGCCTACAACCGCAGTCAACATCTATACTGACAGTCAAGCCGCGGTCAAGTCCCTGGATTCAATGTTTCTGAAAACAAGATCTGCCCTTAACTGCCGCACGTCTTTAAATGAGATGGCCAAGCAGTTTAACATACGACTCATATGGGTCCCAGGGCACAGAGACATTCCAGGGAATTGCAAAGCCGATGACCTTGCAAGACTAGGAACTACCTTACACGTTCCAACAGAATTGGAATGTGTTGGTATGCCTCTAGAAACTTGCAAGCAAAACCTACGGCTTTGTTCTGCGACGGAGACTAATCAAAGATGGGCAAATGGATGGACGTGTGAGACAACACGACTGATTTGGCCTTCTCTTAATCAGGGGCGCACAAGTGAGCTGATATCGCTTCCAAGAGGAGAGATTTCGACGGTGGTTTCTATAATTACCGGACACTGTCTTATAGGGAAGCACGCAGAGCGGTTAAACGTGCCGTCGAATGACTTTTGCCGAAGTTGCATGGATGAAGAGGAGTTGGAAACTATCGAACACTTTATTTGCCATTGCCCGGCACTTTCTGGTCAGAGACTTGCTTCACTGGGATCTAGGGAGCTGTACGATCTTTCTGATTTGTCGGATGTCAAAATTCAACATCTAAGGAGTTTCATAAGAAGCTCAAACTGGTTTAACGACAGGGACTAGTAGGGAAACCTATTACGGTCCCGTGGTATCACAATGGACCTCAGAGTCTACGTGTGTTGACGTAAAACGTCAGCAGCAACTTACAACCTAACCTAACTTATTTCATTAAAACAGATCTGTGGCGTGATGATTGACTGTAATAAAAAAGTTTGTTTTAAATTTATTGTTAACAATTATCTTAATATTAGCCCTGATTTTTGCAGACCGGATTAAGATTAGGATTAACTTTATTTAGTTAAAAAATGTAAAAAAAAAAAAATATGTTTTTTTTCTGAATGTAATTTCAGAAAAAAAATTTTAAAAACAAAATTCTGGACTTTATTTGAACCATTTTTTAACTAAATAGAGTTAATCCTAATCTTAATCCGGTCTGCAAAAAACAAGCCTATTATTTAAGTAATATGAATGTAATATTATTTTTACTTGTGATTGTATCAACTAATTTATTTAATTTATGATAAAAACAAATATTTTTATTATTTTTTTTGCGCTTTATATTATATTAGCCTTAAAAAGCACATTTTCCATTTTTTTAAATTTTCTCTTTTTTCTTGGCGCTGTTTTTTTTTTTGTAAATTTGTACCCTTTTCCTACGATTTTTGCGATTTTTTTCATATTGATAATGGCAACACTGTTTGTAATAGCGACCACATGCTTTTTCACAATTCAGCAGCAGACAGCAAAAATTAAGAGTACTCTATTTATTTATAATTTCACTAAAATGCCGTATTTTTTATTTTTTAACATTAAAAAAGCATAGCCCAAGCTGCAATTAAAAAAAGTACACACAAAAAAAAATTTAAAAAAATTGTGTACGTTTTGGGGATAATACAACCTATAAAGTGGTTTTGGATAATTTACCTAAGTTTTTTAGAGCAAAAACTTTGGTAAGTTATCCAAAACCACTTTATAGGTTGTAATTAAACCAAAAACTGGCACAATTTTTTTAATTTTTTTTTGTGTGTACAGATTTAATAAATTTATAATTTATAATTAAACACAGTACTTTATATTTTTTGCCGTCTGCTGCTTGCTGCTGCAGTGTGTGCAAACACCACGTTTTCTCGCATTTAACTGCAGTGCTACCAACTGATTTTTCTGCTTGATTAGTGCGAAAAATAATTAAAAACGAAACAACGCGATACCCGTTCACGGAGTGTTTGTAAAAAAATATATTCTAAATTTATTTAATTAAATTGTGTGGTGTTAAAGTAATTAAATATATATGTTCTTTATTTATCTAAATATTAAATAAAATGACATCAATAATAAAACTCCATCAGTTTCTTTGTCAAATTGTATTTCATTTCAATTACTGTGTAAGAAAAAAACTCAAGCTGAAGAAAAATAAAATGGATACACACACGTATACAAAAAAATGAAGGTAAAAAAGCACCCTCTGTCGTAAAATGTTTGTACATACATTTGAACATTTTTGCATTTTTTAAAAACTGCGAAATTTAAAAATTTAAAAAACTGCATTATAATCAAAAAAAAAAAAAATAAAAATTGGCAAAAAAAATTTTGTTAGACATGGGTGGGATTTGAAACCAAACAGCAATTGTAAATCAACCAAACATTTAGTAAAAACGGCCGCTTGTTAGTCTATAATACAAAACTTCGATTTTGTTTTTAACAAAATCAGTCAAGTAATTTTATTTCAATTTTATCATGTCAACAAATAGTTTTTGTGTTTGTAAATAATATAAAATAATATATATAAAAAATAATATTTTTACGTTTGTCAGATCAAAAAATTGTGTTTGTGTTTGTTGAATTTCTTTGTTAAAAAAAATAAGATTTTGTAGGTTTGTCAATACAAATAACACTGTGACACAATTGAAGGGTCATTTCTTAGGGCCTAAACCAAACCAAGACAGTTTGAAAGTACTTGTGTGTAGTAGTAAAACCCCCAATGGGTTTTGCTCTGTAACGTCTCAAATTTTTTTTATAGCCCGCTGAATTTTTCATTTTTTTTTAAAGGCGTTTGAAAAAATTCGAAAAAAATAATGTAACTGTTCTTTTGAGCTTAAAATAGTGTTAAGATGTCTTCAACAGAATTTGATGGGGAATTTTTTTCTAGAATATATTAACCCTCTATCTGCCGTATTTATTGGTCATTTAAGTACTTTTCTTAAGAAATGGCTCAAAAGTCTACTAAGACTTGCGTTTAAAGGGTTAAAATGTTCTACAAATATGTTCTGCATCAAATTTCACTAGGGTTTACTGGAGGCAGAAAGTTCGACTGGTATAAATAAAATGCAGAAAAAAGATAAATTGTAAAGTGTCATTCATTTTTTTATATTTTTGCCAGAAATTGTATACAATTGTAACTATGTAAGGGGAGAATACCCGGCTGGGAGTTCCCTTCAATAATTTAGTAATTTATAGTTTTAATGGTTATAGAGAAGGGTCCACAATAGGCGAAACGCCCAATTATGTCCACTTCTATTTATTTATTGATACACTCTATCAAACCACAGGGTCCTAATAAAAGTCCACCTGCGGCTCACATAAAGTTTTTAGTTTTTATTTTTAGCAGAAAAGAAAATACATCCGATGTTATTTTAAATGTTCTTTATTGTTCTGCCTTGTTACATCGAATGAATTTATTTTATTTTAGAAAACACCAAGCCTCTGCTTAGTACAAAAATTATATAAATTATTCTCTTTTCTCTCTTTTTCTTGTTTTTTTGAAGTTTAACATATTTTAATAGCAGAGTTGTACTTTAGTGTATTTTTAACCCTTTGGTGTTATTGAAAAATGCACTAATTGGCAAGGTGTAAATAATAAAATGTAAAAATGTAAATAATTTATAAAAGGTAAAATTAATGAGCGTCAATAATTAAACAAAAACAATATTAATAGTACAATACTGATAAGGAGAAAATAACATAAATAAATATATAATTAAATACTGGGCGTTACAACCTCCCCCTCTGTCGCTGAAGACGTCCCGACGATGCGACAGAATTAATTAGACTTTCTGGGTCTCAAATTTCTTGACGTTGAGGGTTTATCATTGTTTTTATTTGTTGCATTTAAATCTGATTCATGAGTTTCATAAGTATTAGTTGCTTGAGTTTCGTTTAGTTGTTTCTTTGGTCTTCCACGACCTCTCATTGGATAAATAGGTGTAGTTTGTGGGCCACTATACGGTGTTAGGGCCGATAAGTGATGAGTAGCGATAGGTATATCTGGTTGTTGTTCTGATGCCACGACATAGCAAGATGAACCTTTTTTGGATAATATGATGTACGGGCCATCTCTTCTAGGAACGAACTTTGATGTAATATTATCCTTAGCTTTACTAAGGATGTGTGTATTGACTAGAACTTTATCGCCAATATTAAGTTGAACTTGTGGTCTTCTCTTTAAGTCTGCATACATTTTGTTGCGATCTTGCATTTTCTCTTCAGTTTCTTTAGCATCTTTAAGAGTTTCTGCCAACCGTAAAAGGTGTGGGGTGATTTGTAGTATATAGTTTTCTGCTTCAACAATTGCCTTCAGATCATGATGTGCTTCTAGAGGACTTCGTAATTCTCTACCGAACGTAAGATATGCAGGTGAGAATCCAGTACTTTCGCATTTTGCGCTGTTCATAGCAAAACGAATCATAGGCAGTGTAAGGTTCCATTCAGTATGATTTTTACCAACACAGATTGCTAGTTGAACTTTAAGGTCTCTATTTTTACGCTCCACTGGGTTGGCCTCAGGGTGGTATACTGGAGTAAATGATTGTTCAATATCTAGGCAATAAGCAAGTTTCTGCATGATGGATGAGATGAACTGGCAACCGTTATTTGTGTGAACTCTTCTTGGTATGCCATATCTAAGTAGAATTTCGTTCAAAATAATCAGGGCACAATTTTCAGCAGTAGCTTCTTTCATAGCAAAAAGTTCAACCCATCTGCTACATATATCTTCGACGACTAATATCCACTGAATACCTTCTTTTGTTTTTGGAAGAGGCCCAAAAAGATCAATGGCGATTATTTCAAAACGTTTATTGCTGGAAACTGTTTTTAACAAACCGGCCGGTTTTAAATTTGTCGGTTTATAACGTTTACAGGTGATGCACGATTTAACGTATTCATTTATTTCGTTTCGCATACCAGGCCAATAGTAATTGGGTGAAATGCGATTTATTGTTCTCTCAACTCCGTAATGTCCAGCCATTGGATCATCGTGAAACTTGGAAATAATATAGCTTCTCATATCTTCAGGCACAACAATTTGTCCGTTTTCAGAATCTCTGTCGGCACAAAAACGATAAAGGACACCATCAATCATGATATAACCTCGTTGAGTATAACGTGACACATTTTCATCAGCCTTCTCAAAGGAATCAATAATCTTTTTTAGTTCTAAGTCCTCTAACTGTTCTTTTCGGAACTCTTCTGCTCCTTTACGTGGAAAATCAATTTGTATAGAATTACATTCACATGATATTTCGTGAGTTTCAGACTCGCAAGGAGGCCGAGATAACATATCTGCTATTATATTCTGCTTTCCTGGAGTATAACCAAATTGTATGTTGAACGTTTGTAGTTGTAAGGCCCAGCGGGCAAGACGACCAGTAGGGGACTTTAAGCCAAAAAGCCATTTTAGGGGCTGATGGTCCGTTAAAACGGTAACTTCTGCACCTTCGATATAGCCTCTGAATTTATTTACGGCCCAAACTACTGCCAAAGCTTCTCTTTCTGTAGTTGAGTAATTACGCTCTGCAGGTATTAAAAGACGGCTAGAATATTCAATGGGGTGCTCTTCATCTTTCTCCCCCTGGATCAACACAGCTCCTAAAGCATAATTGCTGGCGTCTGATTTTATGAAAAAAGGATTATTAACATCAACTTGTTGTAGTATCGATGGTGATGCTAAAAGGTTCTTAAGTTTGTCGAATGAGTTTTGTTGTTCTTTGGCCCAGGTCCATTTAACGTTCTTTTTAGTAAGCATTGATAACGGCTTTGCTATTTCTGCGAAATTAGGTATGAATCTGCGGTACCAAGAACAAGTTTGTAGGAAAGAAATTAATTGTTTCAAATTATATGGTCTTTTACGTTTCAATATTGCCTCCGTTTTTTCGGGGTCTGGTACTAAACCATTTGTAGTGAGTATATGACCAAGGTATTTGACACTAGGTCTACAAAAAGAGCATTTGTCTCTATTTAATTGAAAACCGAAATCTTTAATTCTTTCAAATGTAATTTTTAAATCCGAAATGTGTGATTCAAAATTCTGCGAACACACAATTATATCATCTAAATAAGCCAGTATTAAAATTTGTGGTAACCCATTTCTAAATTTATCAACCAGCCTTTGGAACGTGGCCGGGGCATTTTTAAGCCCAAATGGCATCCGGTTGAACACGTATATACCAAAAGGTGTAGTGAAAGCGGTTTTAGATTTATCTTTTTCGGCCATTTTGATTTGCCAGTAACCTGCTTTTAAATCAATTGTAGACATGTATGGTGTAGCATTTGCCGCATGTAGTAAGTCGTCCATTCTTGGTAAGGGATAGCTGTCCGTAATTGTGATTTTGTTTAACTTGCGGTAATCGACGCAAACACGTACACTACCTTCTTTTTTGGGAACGAGGACTACCGGAAAAGCCCATGGAGACTCTTTTTCTTCAATTATTCCTTTGGCCATCATATCATCTAATTCAATTTTGAGTTTGTCTTTCATAACTGGAGATATGCGATACGGTGGGCAAGCAATAGGCTCATTTGATGTTGCTTTTATGACATGTTCCACATGTGGGATGGGTTTTAAATGTTCATTAAATGTATCAAATTCACTTTGTAGTAAATTTTCTAAAATACCTCTTTGAATTTCAGATAAGTGAGTTGCTTCATTCTCACGTAATTTAACGTCAATCATATTCAATCATATTTAACGTCAATCATATTCAAAGATGATTCAAAACTATCATTTTCTCCTTTAGAAAATTCTACTTTTTTGATTGGAGGGAATAAGTTTGAATGTTCGGGAGTCTGGTAACTCTCCGGTAAACAGTTTTTAAACATTTTATTTATAAATCTTGGTGAATAATCATTATTAAAACTTTTATTTGTTTTTGGTGTTTTACAGCCATCACTGCTTGTAGAATTAAGGTTTTCAAACCAATTTGAAAATGTATTTATATTATCAAAATTTATCTTTTGCATTTCATTATGAATTTCCAAGTTTGCCTTTGACAAGTTTACTGTACTTTCAACCGCAGGACTTTGCATTTTAAATTCAAAAATCGTTTTTGGATCATCCTTAAAATACCAATTACGTTGAGCAAGATCCATTACTATACCGGATTGTTCAAGAAAATCAATACCGATCAATGTACGATTATTTCTTGCCTTTGGCAAACAGATGAATCGAATACGCTTATAGCGCTTACCAATAACGATATCGACTATAGTCGAATAAACAGTTTCATTTTTAGCTATACCATCAGCTAATGTGATTTCGGCGGTTACTTTTTGAAACTCAACACCTTTTTGTTTTAATTTTAAAAATAACGAATAACCAGCTACACTGGTACGGGCGGCCGTGTCAAAATATGCCTCCCCGTTAAGACCATTTATATTAATATTCATGGTTGGTACTTTTTTTCCTACTAAACTTGTATGAAGTGAGTTAAAGTCCAATTTCTGTGGACTATTAACCACCTTTTTACCATTACAGTTAGGGCAATTAGATCTATAGTAACCAGCTGCGCCACAGCCGTAGCAATTAAGTGTAGATTCCTGAACCTTTGGAGCACCTTTTTTCTCTGCCTCTATACGTTTAAAACATGTTTCAGCTGTATGATTACGTTTTCTACAGAAAGAACAACGAACAGACTTGTCATGATTACCAGTCGGCTTTGAGAATTTTTCCCCATTTTCATGAAATAATAATTCTACATCACGAGCTTTTTTCAGCAACTCTTGAAAGTTTGAGACAGATTCCCTTGGCACCTTTTCACGGATGGACAATAGGAGTTGAGAGAAAATCATATCTACCATAACCTTTTCTTTAAGTTTTTCTTCAAGTTGTGCGAAAATTTGTCGCTTTTTACATATAAAGGTATCAATGGATTCATTTAATCTTTGCTTTTCCTGAAAAATTTCACCATATAACCGCCATTCCGGCTTTGGAGGGGAAAAAGCTTTCTTTAGTAAATCTATTGCTTCGTTAAACGTGTTCGCCTCTTGTTTCACCCCTTGCCACCATGACGAAGCATAGCCTTCTAACAAAAGAGGAAAACTAGTAAGGGCATTTTGGTCAGAAACATTTTCTGCGGTTTTATAAACAATAATCGTTGCAATGAAATCTTCAACTTTTGCTGTACTTTTACCACCGTTAAAACGCGCGGTGCATTTGCTGAATGTGCCATTATTTGTTCGTCCAATATTTAACGTGCCTAACAAATCCATAAATTGATTTTGGGATAAGGTAACATTTACCGGACTAGGATTTGCCTCAGTACGGTTGGCAGTAGGTTGACTAACACTTTGGCTTCCAGATGCTTGCATACTGTTAGTGGTGGTTCTTTTCATTTTTTAAATAAAAAATGTAAAAAAATAATAATATTTGATATGGTCACCCTAATATCAAATCTTGTTAAAAATGCAGTTTACGTATGCAGTATTTTGTTACACACTGTATTAGATTTTAATTTCTCTTCTACTTTTGTGTCGTGTTAAATTTTTGTTTTAGAAACTCTTTAAAGCAATATTAACGAATGAAACATCAAGCAACAACAAAACCCTATTAAAATTTTATATAAACAAAATAAAATTACTGTAACATGGACAACGCAACTAAAAGGGAGAGGTATGAAGTTGTAGAATACATAAACTTTGCTGCTCTGCTGTTGATCGTTGTTTGGCTGCACAATCGTTGTTGTGTTGTTGTTGTTGTTGTCAATGTTGTTTTTATTCTTCACTGTGTTTTATTTTTGGTATTCGGTAACGGTATGTTTCCCACAGCAGTGGTGGATGACAAAATTGTTGAAACCAAAAGAATTTAGCAAAATTCCAAAATAACCAGTGACGTCAAAAATAATATTCGATTTTAATGCAATTTGCATAGAAAAAAAAATCAAAAATTTTTCTTTGTAATTTGTCGTTGGGCGCCAATTGTAAGGGGAGAATACCCGGCTGGGAGTTCCCTTCAATAATTTAGTAATTTATAGTTTTAATGGTTATAGAGAAGGGTCCACAATAGGCGAAACGCCCAATTATGTCCACTTCTATTTATTTATTGATACACTCTATCAAACCACAGGGTCCTAATAAAAGTCCACCTGCGGCTCACATAAAGTTTTTAGTTTTTATTTTTAGCAGAAAAGAAAATACATCCGATGTTATTTTAAATGTTCTTTATTGTTCTGCCTTGTTACATCGAATGATTTAAAATTATATTTTAGAAAACATCAAGCCTCTGCTTACAATTAGTACAAAAATTATATGAATTATTCTCTTTTCTCTCTTGTTTCTTGTTTTTTTGAAGTTTAACATATTTTAATAGCAGAGTTGTACTTTAGTGTATTTTTAACCCTTTGGTGTTATTGAAAAATGCACTAATTGGCAAGGTGTAAATAATAAAATGTAAAAATGTAAATAATTTATAAAAGGTAAAATTAATGAGCGTCAATAATTAAACAAAAACAATATTAATAGTACAATACTGATAAGGACAAAATAACATAAATAAATATATAATTAAATACTGGGCGTTACAGTTTCAGGAAAATCAGTGCATACCGGTTGGGATAGTTCATATGTGGGTCCCCCTAAAAATTCCGTCTTATATTAAGTGAAACTGTTCTATTCGCACTAAATACAAGCCGATTTTACTTAAAATTGAGTTTCGTGTATTTTGTATACTAAAAATATATCCAAACAAATATATTTCTAATCGGTCCGTGTTTGCAGATCCATGTTTTGCAGCACCCAACTAGGAAGTGGAATGACTTTTTATGTAGAATATCATTAAAATCTTAGGGTGGCAAACAAGTTCCAATCAATAAAAATCTGAAAAAAGTTTTATTCCGACGCAGGTTAAGCGGAGATATCGCCAGCTTTTTTAAGTTGCCATTCTTGTTTCATGGCAACTTGCAATAAAGACAATATGAAAATTAATCATTTCCACAATGTAATCATTTGGCCGAACTTAATTAAATTAAGCTTTTCGAAGTATTGTGTTTTTCTCAATGCTGCCAACTCGAATGAGAACCGTTTTCCAGACATAAAAATTCTTTCATAAAATATGTAATTTTTTGAAAACAAAAATCTAAAAAAGCTAAATAGTTTCCATAACCCAAGAGTAAGACAAAATTAAGATTCTTGTGTTATTCAAAACAATTCTTAATTAAATTTTTAATAATGCCTATACCAAAATGCCAAGCAGATTGCTTTCTTTCAATGCCATAATTTTTAATAACCAACAAAAGCATAATTCAATCTTAAAATTTTTGAGTTCATTTACCAACTGTTGAAGTTTTTCAACTTGAATAAGTCCAAAGAGAAGATCCTGTTGATTTTTTTTTGCTGAGTACATGTATTGCTTTGTGTTTTTTTTTTTTTTTTTGAAAATCTAATCATCATCAAAGTTAAGTCGACTACATATCGGGCGGTTCATTCAATAGATATAGTGAAAAATTCCTTCATGTAAACTAAAATACATATGAATCTACACAAAAAAAAAACGAAATAGAAAAATATGCTTTAGCCAATAAAGACCATTGAGGAAGCTAACTCCAACAACAGGAACAATGGACAAAACAAACAACAAAAAAAATCGGAAGAAATGTGTAAGCAACAACTGTATAAGCCTGCTGCATATGCCTTTATTTCTTCATGTCATATTGGAATTAGGGTTTCACACATTAGAAGAAATTGAAAAAATAATCTGGGATTAACAATGACGATAACTCTACGAATTCTTATAGAGGTTTTAAAATCCAAAAAAAAAATAAGCAAAAACATATGCAAAAAATCGGTATAATTATCAAATCAAAAAAAAAAGAAAAAATCGAAGTAGAGTTTTTTGCTCATTAGTCAGATCTGAAACTTATGTTAATTATAACACTAGTTTACAAACAAATTTTGATTCATGATATTTTGCATTTATTTTTAATGTAATATCTTGCGCTGAATACGAACATAAGGTCCAGTTTTCGAGATAACTTTTCAAATTTTCAACTTTTTAAAAAAGTGGTTTTATTTGAAAAATATATATCCAGACCAAATCAGTAGATTTTTTTTGGTTCAAATTAAAGCTAATTAAATATTTTATCATTCTTTATAATTTTTTTTCGCATCTGTCTATCTATTTTTTTTTTTTTTATTTAAACAAAATTAAGAAAACAAAAAGTTAATTCTATTGTAAATTTCATCATCATAATTATTAGCTCTACAACCCGGGATGGTCATGGCTTTATCAAGTAGCTTCTTAAACTACCCAGCAAAACTTAGATTACCAAATAAGGTATAAAATAAGGTATAGGATCTCTTATTTTATACATTGCAGCATTGATGATTTTAACAGGCGATGAGACTCAAAGTAATGCATCCACATTATCACAAAGAATACCAGTAAGGTATAAAATAAGTCATAAATTTATAACGAAGAATACGAGTAAGGTGTAAAATATATGATATTTTATAGGTTACGAGAAATGAAATAATATAGCATACCAGAAGATAATATATAAGGTGTTACGAGTAGTGAAAAAGTAATTTTGTATTAAATTTACTCACGTGATTGTAAGTGAGTGTAAGTAGATTAAATATGCTCATGAGTGTGTGTCTCTAGTTTAAACTTATGCATTTTTTTATAAAATATTTATTTTTTATGTTATTGTAATGCATTATGCATCCAATTATAAATAATGCATTATTTCAAACTTTTAAATAATACATAATGTAACCAAATATAAGTCATCCATGATTTAATGTTTAGAAATAATAAATATGAAATACATTTTTTCCAATAATCATGCATTACGTATCAAATTATTAGTAATGCATTATTTTTCACTTGAAAATAATACGTTGTGGAACAAATGTTCGGTAAGACATCCTAAAATAATGCTACAAATAAGGTATATACATTACCTGGTAATGTGTTATATAATCACTACCCATTACCAAAGTTTTGCTGGGTAGTCTCTTTCAAGCGCAATAAGTCTCCATCCTCTGATGTTAATCGACTTTAGGCTAGACAATGTGTTGTCTAGCACACATTGTCTAGACACCTTAACTTTAGTCTGCGTTTCATTTTTCATCCTTTAGGTTTTGCGGTTCATTATCATGTTTAATTTCTCTAAGTTAAAATTTCTCTAATTAAAATTTTTTAAATTTTATTTCCGCATTTAAAGTTCAAGCGTGATTTGTTACGATAAAAATATGAGGTTTTATAATTAAATCCGTCAAAAATTGTAGAAGTTACACGCATTTGAACAAAAATGCATAAATTTAGTTTTATACAAAAATGTATTTAAAAACAGATTTTTGCATTTTTATTCAAATGCACGTAATTTTTACAAATTTCCACGGTTTATTTTAAAACCATCTTATTTTCTTCGTAATGAATTTGAAGAAAAATTGACGATATATCGATGTTAGTGTGCTGGTATACTTTTGAGCCTTTGGACTTCGTTTTTGAATTCAGTGCAAGATTTTACATGGAAAATAAGTGCAATATGTCGTGAATCGCATTTTTCTTTAATTCGTTTGCTAGTGTTACCTGTAGTCTAAGCACAGATTTTATTTTTCGTCAGAGCTTTTATTTTAAGAGTAGAAAGAAATTAAAAGTTTTTCCCAGTCCGATTTCGAAAATTGGCTCCAGCACACTCTTACTAAAAACAAAATTCATTTTTACTACTATTGGTAGCATTCATCCATACTGCCATTCAATGTTATTTATGTGTAAGTGACAAAGAAAAAATAACGATGAAAACAACAAAAATATGCACTCAAAAAAATATTTTAGTAGATTTAATATTTTTATACCCGCCAACCACAGTTGGAGGGAATCCGTTGTCATTCCGAGTGCAACGTATCCAAATATCGGTCTGGTAACACATTAAGAATACATATTATTGATCAGTAATCCTCTTTAAGACAATCTTTCGATGTCCTCCTGAAGATTGTCACGAATATGTCTTGCAGATTCAGTTGGGAAATAGGCAAAATCGGACCAGGGCGAAATGTAATATTTTACAGTTTTTATACCCTCCACTTACAAGGAAGGTATCCCATAGCTTACACGATTGCTCTGCAATTTATATATGTTAATAAGTACCAAAAACTAAGTTTAACCTGCTACTTTTTATCGCCTATCCCGGTGGTTTAAAAAAGGGTTGCCACCTTATGAAAAATGATGGCCTTTCGGAATAATCCGAATAAAAGCCGAACTAACAAGAATTTCGAAAAAACCAAAAACACGTGTCGGCTTAAACTTAATAGAGATTATTATATATGAATTTGGGGATCGTACGTATATACTTCTCCATATAAAGTAGCTCAACATTTACACATATTTGATAAAAATCAACTTAAAAAAAATAATTTTGCCACGTCCGACACACTATTGAAGGTTTAAAAAAACCTTTCCATCCATATATAATGTTCATATAGTTCCTTTGGAACAAATACGAAAAAAATCGCAAAAACTAAAAAAATCCCATTTTTCACCCTTCCATTTCCTCCCTTTAATCTTCACGATAGCCGATGAAAACAAAAACCGGTAAATCTTAGATTTTGTTCCTCTATAACATATTAAAAGTGCAGGACAATGTTAGTGATAGAGGGTATATAAGGCTTTCCACACTAAATTTCCAGCGAAAAAAACATGAGTACTGTAAACTTCTGAGTAGGTTGTGTGGATAGCCCTATATGGAACTTAGAAAATTGCGTTTTTGGTTTTTAAATTTTTCAAAAACTGGGCTTAGGAGGCGTGGTCAAATATTGGAAAAATGGTCAAATTTGTAGCAAGTTGCCTTGATTAAATATTTATCACATTAAAACGGAATGCACCACAATCTCAAAAGTTTACATTCTTATATGGTTTTGTATGGGCTATCGATTAAATTTTTTTTTTTTTGGAAAATTTTCAGAACCCGTTCTGAAATTTTCCATTTTTTCAAAAAGTCAATTTATCAAAAATTCTGCCACTTTTTTTTTGTTTTTTATTTTTTTTTATACCCTCCACTCTAGTGATAGAGGGTATATATAAGTTTGTCATTCTGTTTGTAACTCATCGAAATATCGATCTGGGACCCCATAAAGTATATATATTCATGATGCCCGATCGATTTTAAGACATTCTAGCGATGTCCGTCTGTCCGTCTGTCCGTCTGTCTGTCTGTCTGTCTGTGGAAAATGCTGTCGCGGACAAAATATTGCACAGAGATGACTGAAACTTAACATATATATTGGAAGTTCTCCCGAGAAGTTTGGTATTGCATTTGAGCGATATCGGTTCAGCGGTTCAAAAGTTATGAACGAAAATGTAAGCACACCTCAAAAATTTCAGTACATTCAACATAACCTAAAAATACAAAATGCTTTAATTCGACTTCTGGTTGGCATATGTGAACATAATTGAACACCAAATGGTATTTAAACAAGTACGAACACAAAAAAAAAAAATCGCGGATTTTTTTTAACAAAATTTTTTTTCGCGAAAATTTTTTTTTTAAAAATTTTTTTTTTTTAAAAGTAATTTCCTTTTAAATAAAGTTTTTTGCAATAATCTTTTTGAAATTGTGGAGGGTATCACTACATTCGGCAAGGCCGAATTTAACTTTTTTACTTGTTTTTTTTTAAGTTTAGATGTTTGTCCATCCAAAAAAAATCAGAAACGCGTTATTCGTTTTTTTCGAGAAAATCGCATTTGAATTTCACATTTCATAACAATTTTGTAATTTGCTTGTATTTTCTTGTTTCAACAGAGCATATGAGTAAAAATTATGCAATTAATAATACTCATTCGCAACGTTAAAACAAGAAAATACAAGCAAATTACAAAATTGTTATTTCAGAACGGGTTCTGAAAAATTTCCAAAAAAAAAATTTAGTCGATAGCCCATATAAAACTATATAAGAATGTAAATTTTTTAGATTGTGGTGCATTCCGTTTTAATGTGATAAATATTTAATCAAGACAACTTGCCACAAATTTGACCATTTTTCCAATATTTGACCACGCCAAAGAATTAAACATATATGACTGAGACTTAACACATTCACTTGCTATTGTCCTAAGTTGTGTGGTATTGCATTTGAGTGAAATCGGTTAAGCGGTTCAGAAGTTATGAACAAAAATGTAAAACCACCTCGAAAATTTTAGTACATTCTACATAACCTAAAAATATAAAATTCTTTAAATTGGCTGCTGGTTGGCATATGTGAACAGAATTGAACTCAGAGTGGTATTTTTACAAGTACAAACCTATTTTTTGACACAAAAAAAAATCGAGGAATTTTTTTCACAAAAAATTTTTTTTCGAGAATTTTTTTTAAAGAATTTTTTTCGCAAAAAATCTTTTTTTAGCTTGTTTAGGTACTTATACATTCGGCAAGGCCGAATTTAACTTTTTTACTTGTTTTTTATCCTTGTGTTGGGCAAATGAAAAATTTGTATGTTAGGGTATAAGGAAATTTATTTTTTTATGTCCGCCTCCTTTTGTGGGCGTATATATACACCCAAAAAAAAATTTTTTGGTACCTCGTATTTGACAAGAATTCCTTGTTATTTTACAAACTTTTTACCAATAATTTTGTAATTTTACAAGATTTTTACCAAAAAAAATTGTAAATTTACAATTTGTTGGTGCGATAAAACTTACAAGGAGGTTTCGTGATTTTACTACATTTTTTGCTACCTCCTATTTTAAAAGAATTCCTACTAAAAATTACTTTTTTGTAATTTAACAAAATTTTTGCCAATAAAATTGTAAATTTACAACTTTTTTGGAGAAATAGAACTTACAAGAAATTCTCGTAATTTACTAGATTTTTTTGTAAAAAATCTTGGAAATTTGTAAATCTACAAGAAAAACTGTAAAATTATAAAAGAAAAAAAATATATAAAAAAACAAGGAAAACTTTCAAATATAGGTAAAATGAGGATACGATTACAAAAAAGTTCGTAATTTTTACTAGCACTTCTCGTAAAATAGGAGGTAACAAAAAAATCTAGTAAAATCACGAAACCTCTTTGTAAGTTTTATCGCGTCAAAAAAATTATAAATTTACAATTTTTTTAGAAAAAGCTTGTAAAATTACAAAATTATATAAAAAAAACTTGTATAATAACAAGGAATTCTTGTCAAATAGGAGGTAGCAAAAAAAAAAATCAAAATTTTCTTGTAATTTTACAAGGTTTTTTTTTAGTGTACAAAGTGGAGATGGGCACATGAGCAGATTAGAGTGTGATTCATACGTGATCACGCGTGAGTGTAGCTGAAACTCAATGTACTCACGTGATTTTGAGTGGGGAAAAAATTGCGTGAGTGAGATTGCGTGAGCAAGATTTTTGCGTTCGTTAGTGAGTAGTGTGCGTGAGACGATTTTTTGCGTGATTTATTTTCTATTTATATTTCCTTTCGGCCCGAAAAAAGCAAACAAATTTTGTTAAATTTAGCTAAAAAAAATTGTGAAATTTAGCTTAACTTTAAATTTTGCTAAAAATTTTGTGAGATTTTTGAAATTTAAGTTTTTAAAAGATTTTTTTTTTTAGTTTCGTGAGTGTGAGGCTTGTGTAAGTGAACGTGAGTTGTCTTAAATTTACTCACGTAATTGTGAGCGAGTGTGAGTAAAAACAATATGCTCTTGAGTGAGTGTGTGTGATTGGAAAATTCTTGTCGTGAGCATTAGTGAGTGTGAGTAAAATGTCACTCACGCGCCCATCTCTAGAATTTATTTACAATTTAATAATATTAATAAATTAATAAATTCAACCTAAATTTAACCTAACCGAGAACTGATAACAATGACCGTCGTCTCGTTGTAGCGAAAAAAACCAAGGGCTCTGGTGGGAATCGAACCCACGACCCCAAGTTCAAAGGCTAGCACGCTACCAACTAGCCTACGGGGCCCCCTAATCTGGTATATCTCTAGTATAAAGTAAGCTCTCCTATAACTTACTTTATACATTATTTTGTAATAAAAGTTTTGCTGTGTATAATTTGAAATTTTCGAAAAATAATTTGTATTTTCTGAATTAAAATTGGAAATGGTGTAGTAGATTTTCTGCTGATCTTCCAAAAATTTATTTCTGAGTGTATATTGATGACAAAACAAAGACTGATATATGGCGATAACTCTATATTTTTTTCTAAGTGCGATTCGGTTTGTTGTATTTTTGTGCTTTTAAGACCAAGGGAATATTTACATGTGCGTGAGTGTAACTGCTTACACCAAAACCTCACTATACGGTTTTTTTTTTTTTGTTGGTGAAAAAATTTCAAGCGAAATGACCTAAAGTGAATTAATTCTTTTAAGCAAAAACATTGAGCGAAATCTTGATGTCTCTAAATATATAACAGTAAAACCGAACTTTTAAATGGAAACATTAAATAACAAGGGATAAATGCGAAGTTTTCGCAGTAAAATGTATTTTATTTTCATTTAATGACAAGAACGTATTGGCAATTACCCGCATTGTCGCATAACAAACGGCCGTATAACTAGGTATTGATATCTATCCATAGGATGAATTCAAACGTTAACGCAAAGATTGATTGACTGCATTTTCATCCTGAAAAAAATGTGTTTTTTTTTTTTTTAGTGGTCAAAAGATTGAACAATATCTAGCTAGGTTTTCCTTTCACAAAAAAAAAGGGTTATTGTATGAATGACAATAGGCACAACTCGATTTCAAAGTAAAAACGAAATAACTTTATAATAGTTTTTGACTTTTTTTAACTTGTTTATAAGAGAGAAAGTTAATTCTGTTTTTTTTTTCATTTTTCTGTGTTATGAAGCAAACGTGATGATTTTTGGTTAGTAAAGTAAAAATCTTCGAAAACCAGCATAGATTTATCTTTCAAATCGATTTATCACACATTTTAAGGTCTTTACAGAATGCATAAACATTTTGGTAGGGATTGTTAAACTACAAAGGGATATTTTGATGAATGAAATTTTTAAGGCAACAGTAACTATTTATAGTAATAAATAGAATTTGACTTACTAAAAGAGCAAAATGGTCGATATTAAATTTATAATGAAGATTTTCAATTATATTCTGTAAAATATATTTAATATAAATGAAATACAAATGAAATTTTCTAAAAATCATTTAGAAAATTTTGAAATACAAATGGAATTTTCTGAAAAAAAAATTCGAAAATATTGAATTATTAATGTAAAATTCAGAAATACAAACAGTCATAACTGTGAATTGGCCTGTAAATTTCATTAAAAATTTATTTTTTTTTAAATTTCTGAAATACAAATGAGTTTTTCTGAAAAGCACTTATAAAATTTTTAAATATAATTGGAAATTTCTAAATTACAATTGAAAATTTATAAATTATAAATGGGAATACCTTAAATAACTATTTCTGATAAATAATAATTTTTTGAGTACAATGAGAAAATTAAAACAAAATGCCTGCGAATTTTGTGCTCTTGACCAAAAAGATTAAATTATTATAATGAATTGCTGAAGATTTGGGTGTACTTGCCAAAGAAAAATTTTTTTTTGAACAAATAATATTAAATTCATTTGCCATTCCATGCAAAACGAATTGAAATATCGGTCGAGGACCCCATTAATTTTGAATATTATTGATCCATTTCTAAGACACTTTAGCTACAATTAAAAAAATTATGTTAGTAAAATCAACTGAAAATGTCAGTTAAAATAACCAATTTGTAAGTTTGTAAGTTGTTTTGGGGTCAACTACTTTTTCAGTTAAATTAACTAACAATGTTAGTTATTTTAACTGACAAAAAACAACTGACTTATATAGTAAAAACTACTCACATTTGTAAGGGGCCCCTGTAGGCTAGTTGGTAGCGTGCTAGCCTTTGAAACTTGGGGTCGTGGGTTCGATTTCCACCACAGCCCTTGGTTTTTTCGCTACAACGAGACGACGGTCATTATTACCAGTTCTCGTTTAGGTTGAAGTTATTAAAAATGTATTGTTATTAAATGTAAAAAAAAATTAAATAAAAATAAAAAAATAAAAATACTTACATTTGTAGTCAAAACAACTAAATAAAATAATCAATATATATATTTTTTTTAAAAAAAATTTTCAGAAAAAAAAAAATTAAGACCAAAATTTTGTCCAAGTTTTTTTTTTTTTTTTTTTTAAAGTTGTGAAAAATAAAAAAAAAATAAAATTTATTTTTATTTTTTGGAAAAATAAAACTGAAAATTTTTCAGAGATAAAATAAAATAAAATTAACTACTTTAGAGTCCCCGCACAACAATGTCGGTGACGTTTTTTTCATACAAATTTGGCATGAAAAAACGCTCGACCGAAAACCGCT
This sequence comes from Pegoplata infirma, assembly GCA_963921195.1. Lineage (NCBI taxonomy): Eukaryota > Metazoa > Arthropoda > Insecta > Diptera > Anthomyiidae > Pegoplata > Pegoplata infirma. Next base: position 52,050,806 of record OY992536.1, on the reverse strand, counting down.
AGAATAAAATTAATTTTATTTTTGTGTCGGTTTCTCTCTCTCCCTAAATTTTTGATATGAAAATGTTGCCACTTTTTTATAAATATTTCGATTATTTTCGATAAAGTAAACAAAAGAATATGATCTCTAAAAACAAAAATTATTAAAATTGAAAAAAAACAGGAAAAAAAGAATCAATATGAAAAAATCATATTGATAAATAAAAATACAATTAATTTATATAAAAAAGTGACGAAAAATTGAAAAAATAGTGCAAAAATCAACATATGACAAAATTTTCCGCTGCCGTCTTTGTTTTGCGCCTATACTCTCTCGTGACCGAAAACGTTAACCGCTCCGACATTGTTGTGCGGGGACTCTTAAATAGGTGTTACTACACATTACAGTACTTTTTTGTTAGTTGTTCAAAAAAACGACTTAAAATGACTAACAGAAATAGGTGTTTGATATTTTTCATACAAAAGCCACTTTCTAGTTAAAAACAACTAACTACTGTAAAACATACAAACAACTAACATGTAGTAAAAAAAAAGTTATGAAAAAAAAAAAATAATGAAAAAAAAAAATTGATAAAAAAAAAAAATTTTTAAAAATTTTTAAAAATTTATAAAAAAAAAGTTTGATGAAAAAAAATTTATGAAAAAAAAAAGTTTTATGAAAAAAAATTTTAATGAAAAAAAAAAATTGATGAAGAAAAATTGATATAAAAAAAAAAATTATGAAAATAAAAGTTTGACAAAAAAAAATTTTGATAAAAAAAAATTTGATGAAAAAAAAAATGATGAAAAAAAAATGATGAAAAAAAAAATTTAATGAAAAACAAGTAAGAGTGTTAAATTCGGCTGTGCCGAATCTTTTATACCCTCTAAAATGTAAAAAAAAAATGTCAGGCGCGTTTGTTTTTTGGGATGGGGGGGGGGGGGTGATGAGGGTCAATGGGGAACGTTGGGAGCACCGACACATCCCGACAAATATACAAAATGTGTCATTTATTTGACAAAAATACAAAAAAACATGTAAAAAAGTGTATTTTTTCAGAGGTTGCTTCAGGTCTTCAAGGGGAGCTTTTTCCCCCTGGACCGATTTTGCCATTTACGAACTTAACCTGCCTAGGACCATAAGACATATTTGTGCCAAATTGCAGGAGGATAGCTCTTTTATTTTGGACTGCATCGTGCCATCTACAGAGAGACGGACGGACGGACAGACGGAATGTCTTAGAATCGATTATGGATCAATAATATATATACTTTATGGGGTCCTTGACCGATATTTCGATGCGTTACAAACGGAATGACAAAGTGACACCATATTGTGGTTGGAGGGTATACAAAAAATTTGATGAAAAAAAAAAGTTTGATGAAAAAAAAAAATTAATGAAAAAAAAAAAGTATTGATAAAAAAAATTTATATAAAAAAAATTTTTTAATAAAAAAAATTTATGAAAAAAAAAATTTTATGAAAAAAAATTTTGATGAAAAAAAAATTTTGGAAAAAATTGATGACAAAAAAGTTTGATGAAAAAAAATTGATAAAAAATTAATGAAAAAAACAGTTTAATGAAAAAAAAGCCTGATGAAAAAAAAATTTGATGAAAAAAAAATATTATTATTTATTCCAAAAATTTATGAAAAAAAAAAATATTATTATTTATTCCAATATTTGTTTAAAAAATTAAAAAAATATACAAAGTATACGACAAACTTTATCATTTTTTTTTCCAATATTTGTTTAAATACAAAAAAAATATACAAAATATCCGACAAACTGTTAACGAATCAATTTTTTACAATAAATATTTCTTCAAAAATAATGGCCAAAATAGAAAAAAATATAAACGCAAAAAAATATAAAGACCAACAGACAGACAGGGGAAATAATAAACTTTTGGCAGCTAAACAATAAAATATGTACAATGTTTAGCGCATAGAAAATAACAAAAAACATACGTTCTAGTATTTCTACAATTTACTGGATCATAAATATACATATAAATTAAAGAAAATATTAAATACAGGAAAAATGTACATGTATATTAGGGTGTCCCGACAATTATAAACATTCGAACTTATTGTCGGACTACCTGCCAAGACATGATCATGGAAGAGCTGATTGTGGGAACATTTATGAAAAAATATTGGAGCAAACAAATATTGATGAAAAAAGATATTGATAAAAAAAAATATTGATGAAAAAAAATATTGATGAAAAAAAATATTGATGAACAAAATATTGAAAAAAATATTTATAAAAAACAAATATTGATGAAAAAAAAAAATATTGTTAAAAAAAATATTAATGAAGAAAAATATTGTTGAAAAAAAAATATTGATGAAAAAAATATTGGCTAAACAAAAATATTGATTAAAAAAAATATTGATGAATTATTATGTTACTTTTTATTCACCAGCTGGTGAATATTTTATTATTCATCACGAGGTTACAAACCCAAGTTACTAAAATTTTTGGTTTTAAAAAAATGAAAACAGTAATTTTTATATTCTTTTTTGTTAATCGTTAGCTAATATAGTCAAACTGAGGTGGCGTCCTGCAACTTTTTTGAAATACGACACCAGCCGAAAAACATTATCATAGAAAAAAACACTTCATTTTTTCTATTTGGAGTCTCTTTTGAAACTGAAAAAATGGCATCGATTTATTTTTGCATATTTTGGGAAAATTCATATTTTTGCATATTTTGTGCATATTTTAAACTTTTAAGTGCATATTGTTGCATATTTTAGCATAAATAAGCAAAAACACAAATTGAAATTTAATTTTTTTCAAAAACAATTTTAAGTTTTAAATTTTTTTTGAAAATAAAAAAAAATTATTTTTTTTTTTCTTTTTGATTTTAACATGATAATGTTTTTAGGCTGGTGTCTAATTTTAAAAAAGTTGCAGGACGCCACCTCAGTTTGACTATATAAGCTAACAATTAACGAAAAAGAAAACAAGAATTACTATTTTCATTTTCTTAAAACCAAAAATTTTAATACCTTTGGTTTGTAACTTGGATAGTAATTCACCTCGTGGTGAATAAAACCGTTTTTCACCAGCTGTTGAATAAAAAGTAACATAATTATTTTTCAACAAAAAATTTTTTTTCATCAAATTTTTTTTTTTTCATCAATTTTTTTTATCAAATTTTTTTTTCTTAAATTTTTTTTCATCAAATTATTTTTCATCAAATTTTTTTTCTTCAATTTTTTTTTTTTCATCAAATTTTTTTTATTAATTTTTTTTCGTCGATTTTTTTTTCATCAAAATTTTTTTTTGTCATTAAATTTTTTTTTTCTCATTAATATTTTTTATTCATCAAATTTTTTTTTTCATCAAAATTTTTTTTCATCAATTTTTTGGTTTTTTCATCAATTTTTTTTTTTTTTCATTAATTTTTTTTTTCATCAAATTTTTTTTTCATAATTTTTTTTTATCAAATTTTTTCATCAATTTTTTTCATCAAATTTTTTATCAAATTTTTTATTATCAATTTTTTTCTCACCAAAAAAATTTTTTTTTTCATATTTTTTTTTTTTTCATCAATTTTTTTTAACATCAAAAAATTTTTCTTTTCATGGAAAACTTTTTTTCACTAAAAATTTTGGGTTCATTAAATTTGTTTTTAACATAATTTTGTTTTTCATGAAAAAAAATATTTTTTTTTACCAAAACTACTTTTTCACCAAGTCTAAGCTTTTCGCATAAAAATTTTCCATTTGTTTATCAAATGTACATAAAACAAGTGATAGTGGTATATTCTTTGGTACCGAATCTTTAATACTCTCCAAAATGTAAAAACACCTTTTTGCACTTCTTTTTGCACGAACTTACGAAATGTACAGCTCTTTTGGTTTTTTAATGGGGTCCTCGACTGATATTTCAATTCATTTTGCATGGAATAGCAAAGTAATATAACATTATTTTTTCTAAAAAAACTTTGCTTTGGCAAGTACACCCAAATCTTCCGCAAAACATTATCATGATTTAATGTTTTGGGCAAGAGTACAAAATTCGCAGGCATATTTTTTTATAAGTTTTCTTAAATTTTAAAAAAATCTTGCTTGTATAAAGTTTTAAATGTTACTATTTAAACCAGGCGTTTTTTTTTTTTTGCTATTGAAGAAGTTTTTTCTTTAAAAGCAAGATTTTTGTTGTTAACATTTTATTTTTTAGTGCATATTTTAAGGTTCTTTAGTGCATATTTTGAATTTTAAGCGCATATTTTCGATTTTTTAGTGCATAAAAATCTCATCCCTAGTGATCACGAAAATCAAAAGTTGAAATCAAAAGTTCCCTGCTACCCTAGTGTATGCAGTGCGTTTGGTTTAATGCTACACTAAATATACATATAGTTTTTCTGGTATGAGCATGAATAACTATGAATCCTACCTCAACCGGAAAATAAATAGTTACAAATACACAAAAACTAAAAATCTAAATCTCATATTATTCGGGGAGAATTTAATAATACAAAAAACTTTATAGTAAAAACATAAGTTAAATAAAGTTGGCTAAAAATTTATTTATTTCTTAAACTTGGAAATTTTTTCAAATAAGAAAAAACAATATAAGCAAGTTAGAGGCAATATTCGGCTGTGCCGAATGTTTAAATACCCTACACAATATTAAACCTCTGAGGCATTTTCTATAGGAAAAATGTCTCAGAATCTGAGACTTTTTTATAGAAAAAATTTGTCAGAATCTTCGACTTTTTCTATAGAAAAAATGTCTCTGAATCTGAGATTTTTTCCATAGGAAAAATGTCTTAGAATCTGAGACTATTTCTATAGGAAAAATGTCTTAAAATCTGAGACTTTTTCTATAGGAAAAATGTCTCAGAATCTGAGACTTTTACTATAGGAAAAATGTCTCAGAATCTGAGACTTTTTCTATAGGCAAAATGTCGAAGAATTCGAGACATTTTCTATAAAAAAAAATTTTTCAGAATCTGAGACTTTTTCTATAGAAAATTTCTCAGAATGTAAAACTTTTTCTATGGGAAAATTGTCTCAGAATCTAAGACTTTTTCTATAGGAATAATGTCTCAGAATCTGTAACTTTTTCTACAGGAAAAATGTCTTAGAATCTAAAACTTTTTCTACAGGAAAAATTACTCAGAATCTGAGACTTTTTCTGTATGAAAAATGTCTCACAATCTCAGACTTTTTCTATACGGAAAATGTATCAGAATCTGAGACTTTTTCTTATGGTTAAATTTTAGAGAATCTGATTTCGCAGAACCTGAGAATTTTTCTATAGGAAAATTGTCTCAGAATCTGAGACTTTTTTAAATTAAAATATCTCAGAATTTAAAATTTTTTGTATATGAAATATCGTTAATATATAGGTTGCACAATCTCTTATGTCGGTATGAGAATATTGAATAACTTAAATAAAAATTAATCGATTTCCACTTATGAGATATTTTAATTTAATTTGGTATTTAAATTTTTTTGAAAGCAATATTTTAAAATATTATATTTGAAGGCTTAACTTAACATATAAAAGACCAAACCCCTAATCTTAATATCGGTTTCACACTAATAGTACACTTGCACTAACTGGTAAAATCTATTAAAACACACATTTTCTAATACACACATTTAAAGTTTATGTAGTAGTTTATTTTACGAATTTCTTAGGAAAACATCAATTACACACATATCGTCACCTAAAATGCAAAACAACATAATTACACTTTTTTACAGATGGCGTGAAAAACGTTGTAAAACACTTTTTGTTTTTATAGAAAATGTGAAAAATGTTGCAAAACACTTTAAATTTCGTTTATAACTCTGCAATTTTTCATCGCATAAGTCTGAAATTTGCAATTAAATTTTTTATCAAGTAAAAATGGATTTAGCAATTTTTTAATATTTTTTGCTTTAGCACCTCTAGTTGACTAATAAATTGAAATTAAAAACAAAAATTATATGAAAAATTGTTATTTCGAAATTTTTAACGGTGATCTCCAATTAATGCTATTTTTGATCTACCATCTCCAGTTAACTAATAAATAGAAATTTAGCGACTGTTGTTAACTTATAAATTGGAATTTAAGTTTTTTTTACTATTCTTGTTAAAAGGGATTTTCGAAATTTTTTAGAGTTGTTCTCTCAAGTAAAAATGGATTATTGCAAATGTTTTGCTACCATCACCATTTTTTATATTTTTGCTCTAGCACCTCTAGTTAACTAATAAAGTGCAATTAAAGTTTTTTGTGCAAAAATTCATTTTAAAAAAAGATTTCTAGACATAGTAATGATCTCCAATTTTTTCTAGTTTTGATCTAGCTCCTTAAGTTAACTAATAAACAGATATTTATGTTTTCTTTTTTTAACAAAACATTCATCTAAAAATAAATATTTACACACTTTTCATTTAAAAATGGATTTTTGTAAATTTTTAAGGAGGATTTCCATTTTTTTATTATTTTGCTGAATCTTCTTTAGTAATCAAATAAATTTCAATTTAACTTTTTTTAGTTTTTAATAAGTCAATTTGATGATTACCAATTTTTGCTATGAATGCTTCTAGTTAACTGATAAAATTCAATAACAAGTTTTTTATAAAAAATTCATTTAAATTTTTTTTTTTTTTGAAATATAGCCATGATCCCCCAATTTTTCCATTTTTTATGTAGCACTTCAAGTTAACTAATGCGTATTAACCCCGGATCTATAGAACCCCTTAACTTTTTACAAACTTCAGTTCAACGTGTTGAAGAATTCCAATATCTAGGCAGCATATTTACAGAAGAAGGTGGAACAATAAAAGATGTGGAAAGCCGAATAAAAAAGCCATTGGTGCGTTTACACAACTACACAAGGTTTGGAACTCTTCCTCGTATAGTTTAAAAACGAAGATTCATATATTTAAATATTGTGTGTTATCCGTATTGCTTTTTGGTTGCGAGACATGGTCGGCCATAGAAGCAGTAAAAAATAAACTACGAGTCTTCGTTAACCCATCTCTTCGGAGAATTCTAAAAATATTTTGGCCCCGCACCATCACCAATGAAGAACTGTGGAAAAGAACAGAAGTGAGGGACGTTAATATTGAAGTTTGTAAAAGAAAATTTGGTTGGATCTGAAGAAGTTTGCAACTACGTCCTTATCTACAACCCACAAGGAAGCAGAAAACGGGGTCGGCCAAAGAACACCTGGCGACGATCTACAATGCAAGAAATAAATTCCATATCAGATAGTATTGGACTCAGCTTCAACAACATCAAATATCTGGCCGCAAATCGTCAAAGATGGAAACAAGTTATTGACTGCCTATGCCCAGTATAGAGGCAGCTCGTACTCAACCGAAGACGAGCAAGGCAATTGATTGATTGACCTCTAGTTAACTATTAAATTGCATTTTAGTAAAATTGGATTTTTTTGAAAACTTTTTGCTATGATTAGCAATTTTTGGTATTTTTGCTCTAGAACCTGTAGTTAACTACTTTGAAAACAGCACTTTAAGTTTGTTTTTACGAAAAAATCATCTAAGAATAGCGATGATCCCGAACTTTTGCTATTTTTACTCTAGCACTTCAAGTTAGCTAATAAATAGCAATTTAGCAACTCTAGTTAACTAATAAATTACAATAATAAATTTAAAAAAAAAAATCATGCCAGTAGTTTTTGAAAATATAACGATGATCACTAATTTTAGCTATGTTTGCTATAACACCTTTAATTTATTAATAAATTGCAATTCAAGTTTTTTTTTCGACAATTCTAACCAACTAATAAATGCTAATTCAATTTTTTTTTTTGACAATTAATGTAAAAATGGATTTTCAAACATTTTTAGCGATGATCCCCATTTATTTTTAGAAGCACATTTAGTTAACTAATAAAATGGAATTCAAGATTTTTTTTATACAACTCTAGTTAAATATTAAATTTCAATTCAAGTTTTTTGACAATTTATCTAAAAATGCATTTTGGAAATTTTTAGTGATGCTCACCAATTTTTGATATTTTTGCTCTGGCACTAATAGTTAACTAATAAATAGCAATTAAGGTTTTATAACAAAAAAAAAAATCAAGTAAAAATTTTTTTTTTAATTTTTAGCTATGATCACCAATTTTCGATAAAAGTTTTATTTTTTTAAATTTATGTTAAAATGGGTTTTTGGATTTTTTTTACTTTTGCTCTTGCACCACCAGTAAAAAATAAATTGCAATTATTTTTTTCTAAAAAAATGTATGTTAAAATGGATTTTGGAAACTTTTAGTGATGGAAATTTTTCTATTGCTATTTTTGCAATAAAATATTAGTTTTTGGAAAAATTCATGTAAATATGAATTTTTGGAATAAAGTGATAATGCCTAATTTTTTGCTTTTTTCTCTACTAATGAATTACAATTAACATTTTTTTAGCAAAAAGTCATGATAAAATGAACTTTTGGAAATTTTTAGCAATGATCCCCTATTTTCGGCTGTAGGCAAAATCGCCCAAAAAAATTTATGAAAAATCGCCCAAATGCAAAATCGCCCAAATGGAAAATCGCCCAAAAAATATGAAAAATTACCCAAATAGAAAAATACGAAACTTGGCCCAAAATTAACGAAAAAAGCCCAAGAAACAAATGGAAAATGACCCAAAATAAAAAAAAAAATCTTAAAGCACATTTTTCCCAAAACTAATATAACCAAAAAAACTGCGACGCTTTCATCGCAGCTCCATGCTGTGTTTTAGTTCATTACTTTTGATTTTCTACTGGGCTGTGGTAGATTAATACGTTGCATGATAATCTGAAAGTGCAGGGGTTGTGGTTCGATTCCCAGCAGAGCTTGTTCGCTGTCTTGTTTCTAAAAACAATTGATAGACTTTTTTTAGGTTGTTCCATAGGCGTATGCAGGATTGTTTTTTCAGGGTCCAACAACAACAACAAAAAAAATTTTGTTGTTCTTTTCGTGAGATTTGTGTTTTCCAATACATATAAAAAAAATAATATTTGTTGTTGTTGTTGGGCCCCCCCCCTCTGAATACATCGTTGGGTTGTACCATTCTATAGGGTATTTAATTTTTCTAGTGACTATTTCATTGCGACTTCTTTCAGTTTTGACATTGGTAAAAAATTAAACCAAAATAAAAGTGGGCAGTTTTTCGTAATGAAAAATGGTCCAATTTTTTATTTCGAAATTTTTCCCAAAAACTTTGAAAATGTGCCCAAACATGTTGGGTAACTTTTCATATGAAATATGGCCCTAATTTGTATGAACATTTTTTGGCCGAAATTTCATTTTCTTTTTTGGACGATTTTGCCTAAAGCCCGCATTTTTACACATCTCGAGTTAACTAATAAATCGCACTTAAAGTTTACACAAAATTATGTAGAAACGTTTTTTTTTTTAGTTTTATCGATGATCCCTAATTTTTTCTATTTTTGCTTTTCCAACTGCGATTAACTAATAAATTGCAATTTAAGTTTTTTGTAAAACAATTATGTAAAAAAAAATTAATTTTGTTACAATTTAGCGATGATAACTAATTTTAACAATTTTTGTTTTATCACCTCTAGCTCCTCTAGCTAACGAATATGTATATAGTAATTAAAATTGTTTTTTTAATAAATATTTAATGTACAATGAATTTTGGGAATTTTTTACCGATTATCCCCAATATTTGCTATTTTTGCTCCAGCAACTCTACTTAACTAATAAATTGCAATTTAAGTTTTTTTTTAAACAATTATTACAAAAAAATATTTTTTTTTTACATTTCTGGGATGATCTCCAATTTTTGTAAAAAAGTTTATTTGTTTTAATTTTAAACGATGATTCGCAATGTTTGCTATTTTTGTTCTAGCTCCTCTAGTCAACTAATAAATAGCAGTTTAAGTTTTTTTTGCGATAAATTCATGTAAAAATGGACTTTTTGAAATTTTTAAATTTGATGATCTCTAATTTTTGCTTTATAAATTGCAATTCAAGTTTTTTTCTTTTGTAAAATTCATGCAAAACTGGATTTTAAAAATTTCTTGATCATCATGTTTTTTTTTCTCGAGCAACTTAAGTTAACAATTTTCTTTTTTTTTTTTTTTTGCTAATTAATTGTAATTCAAGATTTTTTTTTTTTTGGAAAATTCGTGCAAAAATAAATTTTTAGAATTTTTTAGATGATCCACAGTTTTAGCTTTTTCTGATGTGGTACCTCCAGTTAACTATTAAATTGCAATTAAAGTTTATTTAACAAAATTCATGGAAAACTTTTTTATATATAAGAGCCGAGTCACAATTGGCACCACCGACGACGAACCACATCAAAAGAGAGAGCGACGCATTATAATTAAACGACAGACGACCGGACACATTTTATAAAGAAAATGACGCTCATATCAATTACACATTTATTTTTTTCTTTAGTTATCCCTTAAAAACAGGTACACAATGTTTTTTGTTTGCAATACACACACAATATATCAACTCCAATTGGAAAATTAGCATATTTTGTTGAACATATGGCAACGCTACTTGACAGAAATTTTAAAAATATGAGAGGGTGGTGAGAGGGTGGTGAGAGAGAACTACAAAAATAGAATAGAATCTATTCTGGCGGCAGCGTGGTCGACCACAAAGCGATTTTTTGCTTTTCATACAAAATGTATGAAAACATTTTGTGGTAACCGAATGTGGTGCCAATTGTGACTCGGCTCTAACGTTGATCCATCAATTTTTAAAATCTTGTTAACTATTACAAATTGATTTTTGAAAATTTTTAGCAGTGATCCCCAAATTTTGCTATTTTTGCTCCAGCACCTCTAGTTATATAATTAATTAAAATAAAAGTATTTACAGAAAATTTTATGTAATAATACGTTTTTGGAAATTTTTTACCGATGATCCTACATTTTTGCCATTTTTGTTCTAGCTACTATATTTGACATATTAACTGCAATTAAAGTTTTTTTATTAGAAAGCTTCATGCTAAAGTCGTTTTAAGGTAATTTTTAGCGATGATCCCAAATGTTTGCTTTTTTACTCTAGCACATCTAGTTAACTAATTAACTGCAAATAGAGTATTTCCATTTAAGATGACGATATACATGCAATCTTTCGAATGTTAGTTTGTTTATACTTAGTTATTTGGCACACATTTATATGTAGATATGTAAGTTGTATACAATTTTTTATAATATATGTATGTTTGTGTAATTTATTTTTTCCCATATGTGTGTGTGTGTGTTTATATTTTATTTCTTTTAAAACGGTAGTTGGGTATTTTTCCTTATCGGAATAAGCTTATTCCGTTCAATGAACTGAAAAATATTGTTTACCTCACTGTTTCCTTCATACATTATTTTGTATATAAATATTTTTGCTTTTTTTCATATTTTGTTCATATTCTTTTCTCTTCTATTTGCAGAATATTAAGCCAATACAAAGATTGCTACAAAAAAACACTATACTAAAAAATTTCAAACAAATAGCAGATTTGAAAAGCAAATATCGCAAACTAAAACTTTTGTTCATAAATGCTAGTTATAGACCAATTAAATAAAGACCAATATAATTTTACCTTTTCTTATTTATCTCAAAAAATAAAATACTTTTTGATCATAGTGTATTTTCTTACCATATGTATGTATTTAAGCAGCATCATCTACAGTTTCCTTAAAAAGGGTTTTAATACACACATATACAGTAACATTTTTTTATCACTGTTGTTTTGGTAATACTTTTTTTTGTTGTTATGCATTTCTTTAAATTTCTCTACATACTTTTTTGTCATGCATTCATGTTTTCGGAAATAGAGTATAGTATTTTTATACGAATTTATAAATGTGAATAACTTTAATATCTTTTTGCTTATTTTTTAATGATTTAATTTTAAATTTTAAAAAAATATTTATGAAAATGTTGAGGGTTATTTTTAACCCAGGCGTATGATTAATATTTTATAAAAAATATAACTCATAGATTTTCACAAGTGTCTCGGGTTTTTAAGCCAGTGTAAGAAGTACTTCACCTCATCCGATCTTCTTACTTTTTTTAACACCTATATCCGAACGAAGATGCAATGCAAAAGCCATATATGGGCAAGAGATTCAAAGTCTGTGTTGGAGCTCTTGCAGCGTGTCCGAAAGAGGACGTTAATGCTTATTAATGAAAACAGGGTACCCAAATCTGTTAACATCCGTTTGTTGTCTATTGTCCAGTTGATCGCACATTGCATTACATTATGTTAATTTAAATAAAAATCAAAAGGGGTAAAAGTTGTCAAAAATGCACTCAAAAAATGCATTTGCATTTAAAATGCATTTTTTTAATGACACAATTGTTTTTAACTTTTTCGTTTAAAGTAAAGAACTTTAGCTTTAAATTTCATTCCCGATTATAAAAATCCGATATTTACTTAAAAAGTTATAGCTCTTCAAACTACACCACTTTAAAAATTTTTTGTGATTATTTAAAAATGAAAATGGCGAATAAAATCGTGAGTTTTGGAATTTAATTAAACTGTAAATGGGAGTGTCTAAATAGCTTCATAGGGTATTTATATACACAATATGAAAAAAATCTGAAGACCCCAGGTAAAAAAAAAAAAATTTGTCGTGCTTTTAATGAAAAAGGCGATATATAAATTTTACGCTAAACACGATTATAACAAAAAAAAATAAAATCGATCGAACAATTGCTATTTTAAATTTCATAAAAAATTACAGTTTTTTCATAAGTTCAAGAAATTTTTTAAGAAAAATGTCAAAAATTATTTTAAGAGGAACCTTCGTTTAAATTTTATTTGAACCAAATCCCGTGTCGGTCTTTGATCAAAATTTTGGATTTTAGAAATAGTTTTGGAAAATTTTAAACTTTAATCAAAAGGCCCCACTATTTGCAATGATTAGTTTTGGCTTAAATTAAGTTTTAACGAAATACAAACTTTCACGAGCTTTATGAAAGCTCCAATGAAAAAATAAGATTTTTTAAAATAAAATTTATTAAACGTAGAAAAAAACGCCATTTTTAGAATTTTTTTGACAAATTTCAAATGGCGATAACTCAAGAACGGCTCGTCTGATTTCAGAAATTTGTTGATATTTGTATATTTGCCAAAATTAATAAAAATAATGTATAGCAAGATTTTTTTTTATTTTTTCTAAAAACCAAAATATTGGAGGAAGTTTTCCAAAAATACAAAATTTTGACCGAAGGGCTCTACTGGTAAAAATTATCGGATTTGGCTAAAATTAAGTTTAAATATTACAGGGTTCAAGCTCTATGAAAGGTAAAAGGGAAAAAATGTTGTGATTTTTTTTTTTATTTCATGAACTTAGGAAAAAACTACCATATTTTGCAAATTTCCAAGAGCGATATCTCGAAAACCGTTTGACTGATTTTAATTTTTTTTATATACGTGTTCAGTGAATTAAAATTTATAAGTAAAATATTTTTATAAATTTTTAAATCTTCAAAAATCCAAAACTTTTAGTGCCGGGGACCACGGGTTAATTTAATCCGATTAACCTTAAATTTTGTGACGTAAGAGTTTTAGGCACAAAAGAATAAAAACTTGCCGGGACCTTCAAAATCGAATGAAAAGCGTTTTGCCATACAAAAAGATGACTTTTTCCTAAAATTTTAATTTTCCCAAGTTTCCGGGCAAATTGGATCAAGTTAACCCGTGGCATTAGCGTTAAAGCTTTAAAAATGTCTTTCAATGAGCTAAACACGAATATTACAAAATGTTTAAACCCGGTTTTAGAGATTTCGCTTTTTGAAATTTGTAAAAAAATCTAAAAATTTCTCTCCATTTATAGAACATGAGGAAAATCTTCATTTCAACTTAATTTGAGCCAAATTTTTAACTTCGTTCAAAGTTTAGAATTTTTGGAAAATTTCCAACAAAATTCAGAATTTTTGACAAATTAAAAAGTCAAGAAAACAATATATTGCGACACATCATTATTATTAATTTTGGTATGTTAAGCGGTTTTCGAGATATCGCCATTTAAAATTTGTCAAAAAATCTCGTATAGACAAATTCTCATATTCTGCGATATGTTTCTTATAGAAACGTCTCAAATTCTGAGAAAAAAGTCTCAGATTCTAAGACATTTGTCCTATAGAAAAAGTCTCAGATTCTGAGACAATTTTTCTATAGAAAAAGTCTCAGATTCTGAGACAATTTTTCTATAGAAAAAGTCTCAGATTCTGAGACAATTTTTCTATAGAAAAAGTCTCAGATTCTGAGACAAAAGGCTCAGATTCTACAGAATCTGAGCCTTTTTCTATAAAAAAAACGGTCTCAGACAGAATCTGAGACTTTTTCTATAGAAAAATTGTCTCAGATTCTGAGACTCTTTCTATAGAAAAATTGTCTCAGAATCTGAGACTTTTTCTATAGAAAAATTGTCTCAGTATCTGAGACTTTTTCTATAGAAAAATTGTCTCAGTATCTGAGACTTTTTCTATAGAAAAATTGTCTCAGAATCTGAGACTTTTTCTATAGAAAAATTGTCTCAGAATCTGAGACTTTTTCTATAGAAAAATTGTCTCAGAATCTGAGACTTTTTCTATAGAAAAATTGTCTCAGAATCTGAGACTTTTTCTATAGAAAAAATGTCTCAGAATCTGAGACTTTTTCTATAGAAAAATTGTCTCAGAATCTGAGACTTTTTCTATAGAAAAATTGTCTCAGAATCTGAGACTTTTTCTATAGAAAAATTGTCTCAGAATCTGAGACTTTTTCTATAGAAAAATTGTCTCAGAATCTGAGACTTTTTCTATAGAAAAATTGTCTCAGAATTTGAGACTTTTTCTATAGAAAAATTGTCTCAGAATTTGAGACTTTTTCTATAGAAAAATTGTCTCAGAATCTGAGACTTTTTCTATAGAAAAATTGTCTCAGAATCTGAGACTTTTTTCTATAGAAAAATTTTTCTATAGAAAAAGTCTCAGATTCTGAGAAAATTTTTTTATAGAAAAAGTCTCAGATTCTGAGACAATTTTTCTATAGAAAAAGTCTCAGATTCTGAGACAATTTTTCTATAGAAAAAGTCTCAAATTCTGAGATAATTTTTCTATAGAAAAAGTCTCAGATTTTTAGACAATTTTTCTATAGAAAAAGTCTCAGATTCTGAGACAATTTTTATATAGAAAAAGTCTCAGATTCTGAGACAATTTTTCTATAGAAAAAGTCTCAGATTCTGAGACAATTTTTCTATAGAAAAAGTCTCAGATTCTGAGACAATTTTTCTATAGAAAAAGTCTCAGATTCTGGGACAATTTTGTACATTGTAGAAAATTCTCAGATTCTGAGACATTTTTTTACCGAAAAAGTCTCAGATTCTGAGACATTTTTTCTATAGAAAAGGTTTAAGATTCTGAGACATTTTATCTACAGAAAAAGTCTCAGATTCTGAGACGTTTTTTTGTAGAAAATTCTTAGTTTCTGAGTTTTTTTATATTCAATTAATTTGCCACTCATCTTATTAATAAATACCTTAACAACTTGTCAAATTAAACTAATTACTTTAATATTAATGCCCAGACAAAAGAAAACCCCCTTAGAAATACTTATGTATGTTGGTACAACTGACATTTGTTAGACATAATGTGGTTGATTGCGTTGTATCTATGCATGTAGTTGGTCATTTGTTAAGTGCAAATGGTTGTTTTGAGGCAAACAAAATTAAACCGTTTAAATGTGCCACCTTTTAAATGATGCTAATTGTTTGATGCCATATAAGAGTGAACATTCTTACAAATGACTGGCGGACGACACATGTTAGTGGTGTAGGAGGTAGACGTGGAGAGATAAAAAACATTATAGCAAATCTATAGCGTTGTAATTTCTTGAAACTAATAATGAGCGGTTTTGACTATTGGTTGATGTAAGTAATTAACACCAATTTACCATTTATACAAAACACATACAAATACAAAATACACAAATCTATTGAAATTGATTGATATGATTGATGGTTTCAATATGGTAAAATAAACAAATAATAAGCTTATAATTAATGTTAAACATACGTTAGGAAACAAACTAAATAATGACACTCAAAAAATTGTAAGTGTTAATGTTTTAGAGATGTATTTCCTATAGAAAAAGTCTCAGATTCTAGAACATTTTTTCTATAGAAATAGTCTAAGATTCTGAATCATTTTTCGAATAGAAAAAGTCTCAGATTCTAAATAATTTTTTTTTAAGAAGAAGTCTTAGATACTGAGAATGAGATATTTTTCCCATCGGAAAAATATCAGATTCTGAGACATATTTTTCTATAGAATCTGAAAAAAATCTCAGATTCTGTAACATTTTTCCTATAGGAATAGTCTGAGATTCTAATAATTCTGAATCATTTTTCGAATAGAAAAAGTCTAAGTTTCTGAATAATTTTTCCTTTAGAAAATTTATATTCAATTAAAATGGAAAACGTTTGAGAAAATGTTAATGCTCCTATGCCCAAAAACTTTTATGTTACAAATTTGAGACCAATCCGAGAAAATTAACCTCTGGTGATCAAAGTTTTGGATTTTTGGAAATATTAAAAAAAAAGTGTGTCTTGCGTCCATACATCATATTTGTTAATTTTTTATGCAAAAATGGATCAAGGAAATTAAAAAAAAAAAAACTAAGTTTCTTTGTCATAACTCTTTCATATAGCTTGAGACGAACATTGATTTTAGAGGTGTTTAAAGAAAAAAAAAACAGCCTTCATGAGATTTTTTAAACATCTAAAAAAAATAAATACACAATATTTTTATACCCTCCACTCCACACTGGGCCGAGATGGTAGCCAAAACTAAAAAAAAACAGAATTATGAAATTAAAAAACTGAATGCACTATTGTATTAAGTACGACTTGCTGCACCTTGTCTGTAATTTTTGTAAAAATCGGTACACACATTCTCTTGGAATGATCCATCAAAGATAAAATATGTATGTTTAAATCTCCATATACCGTAATCAAAAAAGCTAAAAAAATTATACATTATTAAGTTGGGACCTTGTTTTTTTTTGGGATTAACTTATTTGACAAAGGGAAGTACAAAATGTAAATGGGTATGAACAGCTCTTTTTCCCTATTTTTTTGATGATTTTTTGATATTTTTATGTAAATTTTGAAAAATTGTTCCATTTGAAATAGTTTTTCCAAAATGTTCCGGGACATAATCCAAAAGTTAGGATGCCAAAATGTTCGTTGGTTAACTAGCATTCAGAGTGACATGCCTGCATTTGCCCGTTTTTTCATCTGCGTATAAAATATCAATAGAAAGGGAGATGAACAAATCTAAAGTTGTTAAAATGAGCCTTTTTTAATTGAATTAAATTAATTTTATGAATTAACAATTGTCAAGTTTTTCCTAAAGTACATACATATATAGTGTTTTTCTATATTAAAAGGGGATAAAATGAAACTCGGTTACCCAAAAACCCGAATACACAAAAAAATCGGTTACGAGAAAAACCCGGTTACACGAAAAATAGGGTTTTCACAAATTGTTTTTTATTTTTTTTTTCAATTTTAGGTATTTCAATTCCATTTGTGTAAACGGCCAAGTTTTTTGTAAAGTATGGGTATAAAGGATAACTTTCTATAACGATGGGTTTTAAAAAAAAATTATTTTTTCTAATATTTTTATACATTTTATTTCAATTCCATTTTTGAAAACGGTCACAAGCGGGCAACTTTTTTGGAAAGTGTGAATAGAAAGGATAATTCTGGCCCAGACAGTTTTTTAAAAGGGCGTGGAACTTTTGATAACGATGAGCATAAAAAGGGGGTTTTCAAAACAAAACTTAATTTTTTTCCAATTTTTTATAAACTTTTTTTTTTCAATTCAATTTTGGAAAACGGTATATTAATGTGAGTTAAATGAAAATCACTCACGCGTAAATCACACTGGTCAAGGGACCAGAGACTATCTCCAATTGAAATACATAAACAAAAGACATTGTTTCATTTATAACATCTGTAAATCTCTTCATTTGTTTCATTTATAACATCTGTAAATTTTATTAAAAATGAAGTGTCCACCCTGAAACAGTTTCCTTGTAGGTCCGATTCCAAAAAGTTTCAAGTCACTTATTTATTACCCTAATATAGACTTATATTCTAAATTTCAAAAAAATCTATTAACATTTACGACCTGTAGAGACTTTTCTCCAAAAAACCTACCATCTCGGCCCAGTGTGCACTCTAGTGGTAGAGGGTATATATAAGTTTGTCATTCCGTTTGTAACACCTCGAAATATTGGTCTAAGACCCCATAAAGTATATATATTCATGATCCTTGATCGATTTTAAGACGATCTAGCGATGTCCGTCTTTCCGTCTGTCTGTCTGTTGAAAACACGCTAACTTTGGAAAGACTTTACGGAGGCTCCTGGAGTTTGGCATATATGTTGGTCATTTATCGGTCCAGTGGTTCAAAAGTTATGAGCAAAAAACTGAATTTCGCCAAGGGTTTTTCATGAATTTACGAGATAAAACACACGGTAACTTTCGAACGACAATTCTGAGAGTGCTGAAGTGTGGCATATATATTTTTCGTTCTGTCCCGGTTCGTTTCAAATCTCAGCACAATCGGTCCAGTGGTTCAAAAGTAATAAGCAAAACCCTGAATTTCAGATTGGTTTCACATAAAATTCACTTGTTGAAAAACCCGAGTTCTAAAAAAACAAAAGTTAAAAACAATGATAAGCCACAAATATTACTTTACAATGTATTTTTGTTACTCAAAAATATTTTTACACAAAAAAAAAACATTTACACTCGAAAAAAATTTACACTCAAAGAAAAATTGTAAATTATTTTTTTTACAAAAATGACAAAAAAAAATTTTTTCCTCAAAATAAAATAATTCTAATCAAAATTGTTAATTTTTTTTTACATTAAAAAATTTACTATCCTTTAAAAAGAGCATTGTGGAGGGTATTCATAGATTCGGCCAAGTCGAATTTACATAACTTTTATACTTGTTTATTTCTATTTTTTATTTGAAAGACACTCAATTGTAGTACTGGACCGATTTTGATGATTTTATTTTTTTTTATTATTTGTAGATTTAGTACTTATTGTGGGCGTTTTTGGAAATTTTGACTTAATTATGTTTTTTATGAAAGAAATGTAAATTTTTTAATTTTTTATGTTTATAATAGAATAATTTCAACAAAAACCAATATTTTTCAAAAAAGGCCACGGTAAGTACTAGAGAATTTAATAATCTACAAATTAAAAAAAAAAAATCATTAAAAGTTCAGTATTTTTTTTTTTTTTTGTACAACTGCAGCTGATTTTGTTGGCCTGGCAATTCTTGTTGACCAAATTTTTTGTTATAAAATTTTAAAAAAATAAAACGATAATTCATACACAAAAAAAAATTCCAATGAACGATTTTCATAGTATTTATGAAAAAATTCATACAAAAAAATAATATAAATAAATAACTTTTTCATAATATTTATAAACTTTTTCATAGTATTTATGAACAAATCATAATATGTTAAATTTAAGACCCATTTAACATTTTTCATAAATACTATGAAAAAATTTATAAGTATTATAAAAAAGTTAATAAATTGTATGAACTTTTTCATAAATACTATGAAAATCGTTCATTGGAAATTTTTTTTGTGTGTATTTCAAATAAAAACAAACAGAATTAAAAATATTACGTACTTATATTTTTGAAGCTGTTTAAAAATAGCTCACGTTAAGGCTGTTTTTTCCTTTAAGCCCCCCCTTAAACTTACTTTGAGCTATTTTTAATAATTTCCACCAAAGTTTTCGATTTGTGGAAATTTTAAAAATAACAAAATATTTGAATATACTGAAGTTCTAAAATCGATAGAACGGTTTTCGATATATCGCGGTTAAAAACTTGTCAAAAATGTCCAAAAATGGCGGACACTTGGAAAAATCAAAAGTTAAAGAAAACATGACACTCAAATGTTATTTTCTAATTTTTTTTATGATGATTTTTAATATATTATTTTTTTTACAGTTTTGACCGAAACATGTAGATTAATTTTTCTCCATTGTCTCAGGATCTAAGAATTATTTTATTATTTATTGTTGCTGTCTCATTGTCAGTAGATATTTCTTTCGAATCGGCTAGTATTTAATATTGAGTGTACAAAAATAATAACATCATCCATGCAAAACATTAGTTGTTAGAATGGGCTGATATTCGAAAAACTCATCAGAATTTTATAATTTTTAAAAAGTCGCTGATTCTTTTCGTATTGAAAAGTTTCAGATTCTGACACATTTTTCATATAGAACGAATTCTAAGATTCTGAAACATTTTTCTTATAGAACAAAGTTTAAGATTTTGAGACATTTTTCGTATAGAAAAAGTCTCAAATTCTGAGACATTTTTCTTATAGAAAAAGTCTCAGGTTTTGATACATTTTACCTCTAGGAAAAGTTTCAGATTCTGAATCGTTTTTCCCACAGAAAAAGTCTGGGATTATGAAACATTTTTTGTATGGAAAAAGTTTCAGATTCTGTAATACTTTTCTATAGAAAGTCTTAGGTTTTGAGTAATTTTTCCTAATATATTTTCCTTAAATTTACCATTCTTTCCCCTCATTTTTACACCTAAAATGTGAATTTGGGCTGCTAAAAATTATTTGTCTTGTTTTATTTTAAAATTTAAAATATGAAATTTTCTGAATTTTAAAAAAAAAAAATTACCCTTAAGAAGTTTCATTTATTGTTAATTTCCCATTTTCCATCTCCCCTCTATAACTAACATTCGATTATACTTGATAGAAATCAAATAATATACTTAAACACTTAAACGTTTGGAAAAATGATTTTCAACAACCAATATTACGTGACTACTTTCATATTGAATGACGTTACACTTATACGATAATAAGTTTATTGACTGAATAAAATTTTCTATTTATAAAAACAAGACACAAAAAAAATTCAAGTTAATAAAATAAACAAGACAAAATGTTAAAAAAAGCGATTAATGTTAGAGAAAGACGAAGAAAAAAATATCTATTAAGTTTTTCAACTCAAAAAAAAAACTCTGTTAAGAATTTTTAACAAAATTTTTAGGCAGGACGCCAATTCAGTTTTACTATTTATACTAACGACTAAAAAATAGAAAATAGGAATTACTGTTTTCACGTTCTTAAACACAAAAAGGTTTGTAACTTCATCAGAAAAGTTAAAAAAAATATCAAATTTGAGACATGTCTCATCAATTTTTTATAATAATTCGTCATATAGAAAATTTCTCAAACCTAGAGAGATTTTTCGAATAGAAAAATTCAAAAATGTTTTCATAAAAATTTGGACTGCACATTTTAGGCAGACATGACTTCGAGAGCTTGGAAATGTCGACCTAAGGCAAATAGTACAATTCGCGATTAGGACAAAAGCGTTCTATCAGAGTCGCTGAGGAATTATTGTGGTCTCGCTATGGACCATCCGGTCTATGTGAGGAGCCTTTGACTCCGCCACCTCTTACCTAGCCTTTCATAAAAATAGTCTTAGGTTCTAAAATATTTTAACATGATAATGTTTTTAGGCTGGTGTCTAATTTTAAAAAAGTTGCAGGACGCCACCTCAGTTTGACTATATAAGCTAACAATTAACGAAAAAGAAAACAAGAATTACTATTTTCATTTTCTTAAAACCAAAAATTTTAATAACTTGGCTTTGTAACTTGGATAATAATTCACCTCGTGGTGAATAAACCCGTTTTTCACCAGCTGGTGAATAAAAAGTAACATAATTATTTTTCAACAAAAAAAAAAAAATTTTCATTAAATTTTTATTTTCATCAAACTTTTTTTTTCCTTAAATTTTTTTTTCATCAATTTTTTTTTCATCATTTTTTTATCAAATTTTTTTTCATCAAATTTTTTTTTCATAAAAATTTTTTTTTTTTCATCTTTTTTTTTTCATCAAAATTTTTTTTTTTTTTGTTTCATGGGGGTATACTCACTTTGTCATTCCGTTTGTAACGCATCGAAATATCGGTCGGGGACCCCATAAAGTATATATATTATTGATCCATGATCGATTCTAAGACATTCTGTAAATGTCCGTTCGTCTGTCTGTAGATGGCTATTTTGCAGTCCAAAATAAAAGAGCTAGCCTCCTGCAATTTGGCATGAATATGTCTTATGGTCCTAGGCAGGTTAAGTTCGTAAATGGAAAAAATCGGCCCAGGGAGAAAAAAGTTCCCCCTTGAAGAACTAAACCAACCTCTGAAAAAATACACTTTTTTACATGTTTTTTTGTATTTTTGTTAAATAAATGAAACATTTGGTATATTTATCGGGATGGGAAGGTCCTCTTAACGTCCCCCATCACCCCCCCCCCCCCCCCAAAAAAAACAAACGCCCCCTGATAATTTTTTTTTTTATTTTTTTTTTATATTTTGGAAGGTATAAAAGATTCGGCACAGCCGAATTTAACACTCTCACTTGTTCTTTTTATCATTTTTTTTTCATCAAACTTTTTTTTCATCAAATTTTTATACCCTCCACTCTAGTGATAGAGGGTATATATAAGTTTGTCATTCCGTTTGTAACACATCGAAATATTGGTCTTGGACCCTCTAAAGTATATATATTCATGATCCTCCATCGATTTTAAGTCGATCTAGCGATGTCCGTCCGTCTGTCTGTCTGTACGTCCGTAGAAAACACGCTAACTTTTGAAAGACTTTACAGAGGCAACTGAAGTTTGGCATATATGTTGGTCATTTACCTGGTCAGCTTGGTATTGCAATCCAGCCAAATCGGTCCAGTGGTTCAAAAGTTATGAGCAAAATAGTAAATTTCGGCAAGGGCTTTTCGCGAATTTACGAGATAAAAAACACGATAACTTTCGAAAGACAATAGTGAGACTGCTGATGCTTGGCATGTATCTTTGCCGTTCCCCAAGTATGTTTGGTATTGAATTTCAGCTCAATCGGTCAAGTGGTTCAAAAGTTATAAGCAAAACCCTGAATTTCAGATTTGTTTCATCTTAAATGCCACGTGTTTAACAAGTTTGAAAAGCATTGGTGGTAACTTAACAATGCTTTTCAAACTTGTTGAGTTTTTAAGCAATGCTTTTTAAACTTGTTTAGTTTTAAAGCATTGGTAACGGAAAAATTAAACTCGAAAAAAACTTTACACTCAAAAAAAAATTTTACACTCAAAAAAAATTTTACACTCAAAAAAAAATTAGTTTTTTTTTACAAAAATTACAATATTTTGTGTACATACGTACGTGAATTAACTCAGACATATTTTTACATTTTACATATTTTTTTCATCAAACTATTTTTTTTTTTTTTTCATTATTTTTTTTATCAATTTTTTTTTTTTCATCAATTTTTTTTTCATTAATTTTTATTTCATCAAATTTTTTTTTCATCAAAATTTTTTTTTTCATAAATTTTTTTTTTTCATCAAATTTTTTTATCAAATTTTTTATTATCAATTTTTTTCTTACCAAAAATTTTTTTTTTATATTTATTTTTATCAATTTTTTTTTTACATCAAAAAAGTTTTCTTTTCATTAAAAAAATTCATAAAAATTTTTTTTCACCAAAAATTTTGGGTTCATTAATTTTTTTTTAACATAATTTTGTTTTTCGTAAAAAAAAAATATTTTGTTTTACCAAAACTACTTTTTCACCAAGTCTAAGCTTTTCGCATAAAAATTGTCCATTTCTTTATCAAATGTACATAAAACAAGTGAGAGTGTTATATTCTTTGGTGCCGAATCTTTTATACTATCCAAAATGTAAAAACACTTTTTTGCACTTATTTTTGCACTCACTTACGAAATGTACAGCTCTTTTGGTTTTTTAATGGGATCCTCGACTGATATTTCAATTCGTTTTGCATGGAATAGCAAAGTAATATAACATTATATTTTCTAAAAAAAACTTTGCTTTGGCAAGTACACCAAAATCTTCAGCAAAACATTATCATGAATTAATGTTTTGGGCAAGAGTACAAAATTCGCAGGCATTTTTCAGTTGAAAAGGTCTCAGAAGCTGATTCTGAGACCTCTTAACATTGAAAACTGTCTAAGTTTCTGAGAATTTTTTTCTATAAAAAGTTCTAAGACATTTTTTATAAAGAAAATGTCTCAGATTCTGCTATATTTCTTTTATAGAAAAAGTCTTAGACTCTAAGATAAATTTCCACTAGAAAAAATATCAGATTCTACAGTGTTTTTCCTACATAAAAAGATTTAGTTATTTAGACATTTTTCTTATATAAAATTTCGAAGATTCTAAGAAAATCTGAAACATTTTCCATTAAAAAGTCTTAGGGCCGATAACACAAACGAACTAACCGGAAGATAAATTGGGTTTAGTGCTAACCGGAGGTTATAGATGTCAAATTTGTATGGGACTAACCGGAGGTTACGTTAACTTTGATTTAACTGGATATTGTGTTAACCTCACTTAGATTCTTAATCATTTTCACTATTGAAAAAGTCTCAGAGTCTGATATATATCTCCAATAGAAAAAGTCTCAGATCCTAAGAAATTTTACTATAGAAAAAGTTTCACATTCTGAGACATTTTTGCTTTTGAAAAAGCTTCAGATTCAGAGATATTTTTTTTCTACAACAAATCCTTATATTCAGATTCTAAGAAAATGTTCGTGTAGAAAAGCATCAGATTCTGAAACATTTTTTTCAGTAGGAAAATTCTTAGATTTCTAAATTTTTTTCCTTTAGAAGAATTCCAAGGTTCCGAGACTTTTTTTCTTAAAAAAAAATAGATTCTCAGAAAATTTGTTTTTTTAAAAAATTTCAGATTAATTTTTTTTCTCCTTCCCAGATTTTTCTTATAAAAAATTCTAAGATATATCCTTTAGAAAAATTTTAAGATTCCGAGAAAAAATTCTGAAATTGCCAGACAATTTTTCTATAGAAAAATTTTGAGAAGGTTCTCTCCCAGAAACAAATTTTTAAGATAATTTGCTTTTCCTTTCCACTATTCATTTTCCTTTTGTCATTTATTTAACATAATGTTTTTAGACTGGTAGCTAATTTTAAAAGTTTAACTACTTATATATGCAAGCGACTAATAAAAAAGGAAATAATAATTACTGTTTTCGTTTTCTTGAAAAAAAAGGTTTGTAAATTGGGTAATAATTCGCCTGCTGGTGTATATAATTATGTTTTACCAGCATATAAAACGTATCATATGCCTCAGTTGTCTTGCACAACTTTTCAATTCACATGACAATTTCCGAATGACATGAAAGTGTTTTTTTGATCACGTTTCCATTCGAAGTTGAAATCAAATAATTAAAATTTAAAAAATTATAAGGAAACAAGTGAGAGTGTTACATTCGGCTGGGCCGAATCTTTTATACCCTCCAAAACGTAAAAAAAAAACAATACAAAAAAATCCAGGGGCGTCTTTTTTTTGCGGGGGGGAGTTAGTGGGAGACGTTAGGGGCACCTTCCCCTTGCAATTTTGAACTTCTTCTGTGATAAGAATGTTGCATTTGCTTAGTAAATGTACAAAAAACCCTGCAAAAAATGCGGTTTTTCTTAGGTTGGTTTAGTTCTCCAAGGGGGAACTTTTTTTCCCCTTGATCCGATTTCGCCCATTTCCGAACTTAACCTGCCTAGGAATATAGGACATATTCGTGCCGAACTTCGGAAGTCTAGCTCTTTTATTTTGGACTGTATCGTGTCCTCTACAGACTGACAGACGGACAGACGGACAAACGGACAGACGGACAGACGGACAGACGGACATACGGACATACGGACATACGGACATACGGACATACGGACATACGGACATACGGACATACGGACAGACGGACAGACGGACAGACGGACAGACGGACAGACGGAGAGACGGAGAGACGGACAGACGGACAGACGGAAGGACGGACATCGCTAGAATGTCTTAGAATGTCCGTTACCGTTACCAATACCGAAATAAAAAATTGTAACTACCGTTACCGATTAAAAACCGTTACCTTTATTCGGATATTTACCGGTATTATATCGGTTTTGTTTCGGTTGTGTTAATATTACTTATTTTAATACTTTCTGGATTAAAAACAGTAAAATATTTTTAATATACATACGTAAAATAAAAAACAATTTTTTGTTTATTGCCAATCGAATTGTTATTTGGACAAAGACAATCAGGATGTCGGTTAAACCAATGACCACATTCGCAATAAACTAAATTTTGGCAAAGTAAATGTGGAAATCGGTCCAACGAATGATCACATTCGCAATGCACTTAAAAAGTTCGAAAGAGAAATGCAAGTAAACATTAGGGCTTCCAATCGGTAATCCCGATCCCGGAATTCCCGTACGAACGCGTGGATTAGCAAAAGCGACAAAAAATACTACAAATTTTTGAAAATCCCGAAAAATTCCGAAAATTTTCAGAAAATCCCGTGAATCCCGGGATTCAAAATATCCTGAAAATACCGGGATCCCGAAAATTGTTCTTCAATCCCGAATCCCGGGATTCAGAAAAACCAATCCCGATTGGAAGCCCTAGTAAACATTCTCTAGTAGGAAGATAGAAGAAGAGACATACCTAGATTGTGGCAAATCGCTAATCCCTCCACGCAGTTAAGCGTGGAGGGATTGTTCTTTGGAGTTAAATACATAATGAGCCCTAATCGTACACTCAGAAGAAAAAATCTGTCGAAAAATCTGTAAAACAACTTTCAGTTTGAATTAGAAAATTTTTGAATATTTTACCTAAATCTTGTCATTCAGTTTTAAAGAATAACAATTTTTTTTTTATATTTTTACTGACTCTGTTTGCTGAATTTATTATGATTATTTATTTCTGTTCAAATTTCAACAGATTTTTTTTAAGAAAGTTTTAAATATTTTTTAATTGTTAATTTCAATTTAAACGATTAAAACTAGAAATGCGTGCGTGACACACATTTTTCGTGATTCATGTGATTCACTCGTGAATCATGCGTAATCGTGAGTGAACTTTTTTTTTTACTCACGTGATTGTGAGTGCGCGTGATTAGAAAAATAGCTTCGTGCGTGAGTGTGCGAGAAAACATGTAATAAAATCTTCAGCATATTGAATTTAGATGGTAATTATTACCATATTGTGATTTAAATAAAATTTTATGATTGTTTTTGGGAATTAAAATTCTTTTTGTGCAAGAAATTGAAAAAAATAAAATAATAACGGTTTACCGTTACCGAAATAATCGAAAATACCGTTACCTTTACCGTTACCGATATAAAAAATATTTGATACCAATACCGTTACCGTTATTCGTTTCGGTTGCCAACCCTGCTTAGAATCGATCACTGTTTAATAAAATATATACTTTATGGGTCCTAGACCGATACTTCGATGCGTTACACACGGAATGACAAAGTAAGTATAACCCCTACTGTGGTTGGAGGGTATAAAAAGTGCATTCGTTGTACTTTCACCAAATTTTATTTTTGTGAAACAAAACAAAAAAAAAATCGAATGTAAAATCTGGAACACCAAAAAAAATCGGAAATTTTCATATTCACATTTGTTCTGTGAATTACTTTTTTTGGAACAGCGGCCATAATTATTTTTCATCAAACAAATATTTTTCATAAATTTTTTTTCGTAATTGTTTTTGTCAAAAAATGTTTTTTTTTCATAAAAACCTTTTTTCGTAAAAATTATTTTTTTTATCAACTTTAAGTTTTAACAAAATGTTTTTTTTCCATAAAAACATGTTTTTTTATAAATATTTATTTTATTTTTTCTTCAAGTTTTGTTTTTTTTTTTCCTCAAAAAATTTTTTTTATCAAAAATTTATTTTCCTAACCCAGCAAAACTTGGATGACTTCCAGAACTAGTGCTGGAGTACTTCTTTTTTGCTCGACTAGTTCTCTATCTCGTTCTCAGAGTCATGATTTTTGTTTGAAATTGTCACCCTCAGAACTAGTTCTAGGGAAGTAGTCTAGGAACAATCACCCCTCCTATGGAACGGTTCCATCACCACTTCTAGAACCAGTTCTTTATTCCATTCTTTAACCCATGATTTTTCTTTGAAATTGTCTTGACAGGAACTACTTACAAGAAGCTATTGTGGCACTAGTTCTCTATCTCGTTCTCAGAGTCATGATTTTTGTTTGAAATTGTCACCATCAGAACTAGTTCTAGGAAAGTAGTCTAAGAACCCATGTATGGAACGGTTCTTTAAGTCATTCTAGAACCAATTCTTTATCCCATTCTTTAACCCATGATTTTTGTTTTAAATTGTCACCATCAGAACTAGTTCTAGGGAAGCAGTCTAGGAACATTTTTTTTTGCAAAAAAAAACATTTTTAAATTATTTTTTGTTGAAAATATAACGCAATATCAGCACTTTACTGAACAAAATTAGTATTTTTTTGTTTTTTTAGTCATTTATGCAATTAGAAATTATCTAGAAGGAGAATAAGGGATTTTTGAAAAAAAAAAATATTGTAGGGACCAAAAAATATACGATTATGTACTTATTGTTAGTTGGATTACTCAAATTGCTTACTATTTTTGCTACAATTGGAAAGTTTTGTTTACTTTTTGTAATAAAAAATTCCAGCTGTGGTAAATAAAGAAGTTTATTCCAGATTGTAGTAAGGTAATTGATTGGATCTATAAAAACCTATTTGCACTAATGCCCCAATACTTAATAATACCAAACAAATTACCCAATACTTAATAATATTTTTAGCCCCTCTGTACATATTTCAAAAGGTTTGACTTTTTCCAAATAGACGATGCAACAGAGAAATACGTAATCAAATATATATTTTTTCTTTTTTGAAAAAAATTATAGGTTTTTGAAACAGCTTCTAAGATGTTATTTGAGAACCAGTATTTGTTTCATGGAAGTGGTGCAGAAGTCATGTACGACTACTTCCTAATCACTAGTTCCCAAACTACTCTAAAAAAGCTCTTTGGAATCAAAATATTACCCTTTTGGATCACTTCTAGAACTAGTTGTGACATCACTAGTTCCAGGATGCTCTTTGAGAACCTATCATGACAAGCTTTGAAGTACTTCTAGAACTAGTTATTTTTGAATGACTCCGAAAAGTTTTGCTGGGAATTGTTTTTTTCGAGAAATTTTTTTATTTAAAAAAGACTGGTTCCATTTAAAATAGCATAGGCAATCAGCCGATGGTGGTTCAATTTATCCAAAAATTAACATGTCCATTCTTCTGATTTTTATCGAATTTCGGTTTTTGTTACTTAGTCGAAATTGTGAATGGTTCGCGTTTTATCGCTGTTCAAAGTTTGTATTTTGCAACAATTTTAGGAAAAATACATAATGTTCAAATGATCGTATCTTTGGAACGCATCATCCGATTGTCACGAAATAAAAAGCAAAATAATGCTTATGTCCTGTTCTTAAAATAGAATTTTGAAAAAGGATAGGATGCTTTGCAAAAAGGATATTGAAATTAAAAAAATGTCCTTAATTTGAAAATATCTCAAAATGCGTATCTTTAGTTTTCCTTTATTTTTTTGCACATATAGCCCAAAATGTACTTAACAACATATGCAAATCCCAAATTTGGGTGATAAGCGGTTTAATTGTAAAGGCGGTTTCATGAAACGCCTTATTGATTTTTGTTAATAACTCTCGTTTACAAATGAAAAACAATTTCTGCGCACTAACCGCGAATAATTTTTTTATATGTATTTTTGATCGCTTAACTCAAAAATTTCATTAAAACAACATTTCGCGGATACATTTTTGTTAAATGAATTTTTTAGCGTTTTTTGGAGGTATTTTAACTATTTTGCTTATATCTTAAGTTCTGTTTATCTGATCTTCTCGCAATAAAAACCAAACTAAAGATAATCAAATTTCCAACAAATCCTACATTAATCATTTTTTCATCAGTTCATAGCTTTACGCGCAAATAATATTTTTAGCTTCATTTGGAGGTATTTTGACTATTTTTCTTATATCTTGAGTTCCGTTCATCTGATCTTTTCGCAATAAGAACCAAATTAAAGACAATCAAATTTCCAACAAATCCTTCATTCATTATTTTTATATCAGTTCATAACTTTACGCGCAATAGGCAAACAAGAAAAAACTATTTTTTTATTAACAAAGCTCATTTTTAAAAATTTTAAAACCAGCAATTGTAAAAAATTACCATTTTTTTGTATTTTATCATGTATATTCATATAATTTGTGATAAATTCGGAGTAAACCTATAGATTTTCATCAAATCAACTTTATTATATTTCTAAATGTTCAGGCTTTGCAGACAAATAAAAAGACGTAATTAATTGCAAAGATTTCTATTTCTTTAACTTTTTTTAAATGATTTGTTAATCAAAAAACTTATTTTAGTCATATGTTTGCCTATTGAACGGAAAGCTTTGAACTGATGAAAAAATTATGAATGTAGGATTTGTTGGAAATTTGGTTGTCTTTAATTTGGTTCTTATTTCGGAAGGATCAGATAAACGGAACTCAAGATATGAGAAAAATAATCAAAATACCTCCAAATAACGCTAAAAAAATTTGATTGCGCGTAAAGCTATGAACTGATGAAAAAATGATGAATGTAGGATTTGTTGGAAGTTTGATTGTCTTTAGTTTGGTTTTATTGCGAGAAGATCAGATAAACAGAACTTAAGATATAAGCAAAATAGTAAAAATACCTCCAAAAAACGCTAAAAAATTAATTAAACAAAAATGTATTCGCGAAATGTTCTTTTAATGAAATTTTTGAGTTTAGCGATCCAAAATACATACAAAAAAATTATTCGCAGTTAGTGCGCAGAGATTGTTTTTCATTTGTAAACAAGAATTACACTGTGCTACAAAAAACACAAAATCAAATATACTTTCAAAATGAGGCAGTTAAGGTTGTAGGTCTCGTCGAAAAGATCACAAAAATGCCCATCAAACTTGCCAGACACCCTCAAATTTTAAAGTTATTGTCAAAAAACGATTTTTTGGGACTTTTTTCACTAAACCACGTGTAACTTAAACATTTTTCAACCGATTTTCAATTTTTCAACTGTTTTGGATAGAAGAAGGATAGGGCTTTTCATGTATGTATGTGAATTTGTCTATACATGTAAAAAAGATATGTATTGATTTTTTCAACAATATCTAATTTTTTGTTATTTTTTGAAGATTTTTAGAGTTTATCGATTTTTTTCTGTTATAGTTCGTTCAATAACATTTATATTTATAAACGTATTCTTAAAGAAAATTTAATGGTGAATACGATGAGCTTTATGCCGAAAAAATCGGATAACAATTGACAGAGTTGTGATAATTTTTCTAAACAAGAAAATTAAGATTTTGCTTGAAATTGCCGTTCGGATAACCCAGACAAAAAAAATAAAAAAAAAAACGAACATACTAAGGGTCGCGTATCATTATTTTAAAGTTTTTTTGCCTCCTGAATTCGAATTTGACGTTGAAATTGCGCTATCTTATTAAGTTTTTGATATATCAGTTTATGTTAAATATCTCAAAAACCTGACGAGATAGAGCAATTTAAAGGCCAGATTCGGATTCAGAGCGCCAAAAACCTTTAAAAATATTGTACATGACCTCTTATGATAAAATTATTTTTTTTGACTGGGATAGCTGAACGGCGATTTCCTGCAAAATCTTAATTTTCTTTTTTAGAAAAATTATCACAACTCTGTCAATTGTTATCCGATTTCTTCAGGATAAAGCTTATCGTATTCAGAATCAAATTTTCTTTAAAAATATGTTTATAAATATAAAGGTTGTTAAACGAACTATAGCAGAAAAAAATCGATAAACTCGAAAAATTTTCAAAAAATAACAGAAAAATTAGATTTTATAGAAAAAATCAATAAATATCTTTCTTATATGTATAGACCAATTCACACACATGGAAAGCCCCATCCTTCTCCAATCAAAAAAAGTAAAAAAATTTAAAATCGGTTGAAATTTTTCTGAATTACAAGAGGTTTAGTGAGAAAAGTCCCAAAAAACGTTTTTTCACAATAACTCTAAAATTTGAGGGTGTCTGGCAAGTTTAATGGGCATTTTTGTGATCTACTCGACAAGACCAACAACCTATACTATGTCACATCAGAAGTATTTTTTCACTGTAGCACAGTGTTATTAACAAAAATCAATAAGTCGTTTCATGTAACCACGTTTATAAATAAACCGCCAATCACCCCAATTTGGGATTTGCATATGTTGTTAAGTACATTTTGGGCTATATGTGCAAACAAATATAGGAAAATTAAAGATACGCATTTTGAGATATTTGCAAATTAAGGACATTTTTTAAATTTCAGTATCCTTTTTGCAAAGCATCCTATCCTTTTTCAAAATTCTGTTTTAAGTACAGGACATAACCAATATTTTGCGCTTTATTTCGTCACAATCGGATGATGCGTTCCAAAGATATGATTATTTAAACATTGTGTATTTCTCATGCAATTGTTGCAAAATACCAATTTTGAACAGCGATAAAACGCGAACCATAAAATGTAAAAAAATGCACTTATGTAATACAATGTTATCTTTTTTACATACCCGCCCACAAGAGAGCATTTTTAGTGGTTGGTTTGGCGTTTTTACAGAGGTTTGTTTATTTCTGCAACGGAAGGCTTCATCCCCCTGCTAAAATTTCGTTCAATTAAGAACTACGGCTGCCTATGTACACAAGATATATTCATGCCGAATTTCGGGATCTTTTGGTTTGGAGTGCAGTGTGCTTTTTACAGACGGACCGATAGCCGAATATCGTCAGAATGCCTTTGATTTGATTTTGCTCATTTACCAAATCTTACATTATACAGACGACAAATTTACAGCTCTTTAAGTTTGGACTATATCTTGCTTTCCACAGACAGACGGACGGATGGATATCGGTAAAATGTCTTGGTAATAAACATGTATCAATAATATAAATACTTAATGGGGTCCTCGACCTATATTTCAATTTAAAAAAATGTTGCTTTGACAAGAACACTCACATGTTTAGCAAAACATAATCATGATTTATAGTTTCGGGCAAGAGTATAAATTTTGCTGGCATTATTCCTTCCAATTTTGTTCGGATCCTCTTTCCCGTGGATTGGTTCAGACAAAAAATATATTTTGTTTTTAGAGATTCGACAGACATTTTCTTTTTAGTGTATATATAAACTTCATGACATATGTCATGTTTATAACAGTACTCATGTATAAATTCTCTAGAGTTATTTGTACATTTCCAATAAACGGTCCTTAATATAATATTTTTCCAATATGCCTTGAGTGACCATCTATTTTTTTGCTTAATAATATTTATCGGTACTTAAAGAAGATAATTATGCTAAATATTGTAGGATAATGGACAGTTACGAAACACATCGGCAATGATCTATATGATTTTCTTATTCTCTAGACCAGCGGTTACCAACCTTTTTGGCTCTCGTACCCCTAATTTTAAATTTTGTCAGGCGCGTACCCCCTAACGAGTTTTTGTTTTTGTTAAGGCGCGTTTAGACGGGAGAGAAAACCCCTAGATTTAAAGTAAAACACAACTCTGTGGTAATATACTTTTGACTTTAAAATTTGATGGGTCAAATCTCATTTGTTTAATATTTGTTTTTGCTTACCATTTTCATTATATTATTTGCTTTCGCACATTTAGTTAATAATTTGTAGATTGTAAACCGAATTAAAGTAAATAACAAATATATAATAAAATTTTATTTGACATTCCACTTTTAAAAGTTGCCACAGAGTTGTTTTTTACTTAAAATCTAGGGGAATTCTCTCTCGTCAAATAACGCCTTTAAAAAACTTCTCATGTGAATATTAGAGTTAATTTTGAAATTTTTGATCTGCGGGTATTATCATTTTTTTGAAGGCTTTAGGGGAGATCAAAACAATGGTGGTATTTTTTGGGAAACATTTTCGCTCCTTGGGGTGGTTTAATGCATCTGAAAACGCGGATTTTGAGCTGATTTTTCTGCAGAGCAAAAACAGCTGAAAATATTACAAATCTGATTTCACCAGTCGATTCTACACCAAAATTTAAAACAACGGGCTTTTTTTTAACTCTTAAAAAAGTTCCAAAAACACATCACAGAGGGCGGAAATATAATGTTTATGATTTTTTTTTTAATGTTTTTTTAATACAAGGGCTAATAACAATTCCGTGACTTTTGAATGAAACACCCCCGTATACATGTACACTAAAAGGAAATTTTGAGCTTACCAAATGGTACCAAAACTTCCAATCTATCAGAAACCGTCTCAAAAATGCCCAACAAACATTTTTGAGAACTTTGACATACATTTTCTCAAAAACATGACATCAGAGAAAAATTTGGGAACCATATTCGGAATCAGCATGGAAAGGTTAATCGAAAACAAGTGGTCAGATCTCAAAATATTGCAAAAAATTATCTCTAAATTGCACAAAAATACGTTTTTTTGTAAACTTTGACCTCAACTTTCTTAAAAACCTGACGTTATGGAAAATTTTGGAATCTAGATGCGGAACATTGAAAGGTTAATCTAAAAAAAATGTCCAAATTACTAAAATTTTGCGTACCCCCGCGGACAGTTTCGCGTACCCCCTAGTGGTATAGTGGTACGCGTACCATATGTTGGTAACCGCTGCTCTAGACCATGATGCACTCCAGGTATCTCGCTAATTTAAAAAAAAATAATTGTATAACATATATGGTTTTGAATTAAGAAAAGTGTGAAAGAAAATTTTTAATTTTTCTAAAAATTTAAGACATCCTGGTTTGTTTCTCACTAGTTTCATATTATCCAGTTATAATAATCTTCAGAAAAACTTTTAAAGTCTTATTTTAATAAAAAAAAAATTTTTAGAAGAGATTCCTGGAACAACTTATTTTAAAACATTTCTGTGGTAATTGGAACAAATTTTTCAAAGTCATAAAATTTAAAAAAAAAACTTATTTTTCTTAAAAAACCCAAACAAAGAGAATAAATTTATCGATCCAAAAGTTGGTCCCATCAATTCTTTAGCACTCATACAGCAAACAAATTCATTGTTATTTTCTGTTTTTTTTTTCATCACATTTAATCGACATTTAAAAAAGCTTATAATGCACGATTCACGTATGATAAAAAACCGAAAAAAAAACAATAACAAGCGAAAAAATATATAATAACCAAACTTAAATGAAATAACATCTGAAACAATAACAACGAAAAAATCACTTTAACAATAAGTGCGTTTTGTGAGTACTAGTTTCGATTTTAAGCGATGTCCGTCCATCTGTTAAAAACACGCTAAACTTAATAAGAAAACTTATAGGTTCCCAGCAAAACTTTGGTAATGGGTAGTGATTATATAACACATTACCGGGTAATGTATATACCTTATTTGTAGCATTATTTTAGGATGTCTTACCAAACATTTGTTCCACAACGTATTATTTTCAAGTGAAAAATAACGCATTACTAATAATTTGCTACGTAATGTATGATTATTGGAAAAAATGTATTTCATATTTATTATTTCTAAACATTAAATCATGGATGACTTATATTTGGTTACATTATGTATTACTTGAAAGTTTGAAATAATTCATTATTTATAATTGAATGCATAATGCATTACAATAACATAAAAAATAATTATTTTATAAAAAAATTAATAAGTTTAAACTAGAGATGGGCTCACGACAGGAAATTTCTAACGACACACACTCACGAGCATATTTTATCTACTTACACTCACTTACAATCATGTGAGTAAATTTAATACAAAATTTCTTTTTCACTACCTGTAACACCTTATAAATTATCTTCTGGTATGCTATATTATTTCATTTCTCGTAACCTATAAAATATCATATATTTTACACCTTACTCGTATTCTTCGTTATAAATTTATGACTTATTTTATACCTTACTGGTATTCTTTGTGATAATGTGGATGCATTACTTTGAGTCTCATCGCCTGTTAAAATCATCAATGCTGCAATGTATAAAATAAGAGATCCTATACCTTATTTTATACCTTATTTGGTAATCTAAGTTTTGCTGGGTTATGTAAGGTAAAACTACTGATTATTCTTTTAATTTTTTTTAAATTGTTGGTATTTTTTAAGGAGATATCATTAGTTTTTACCTACACACGCAGGTTATTTTTTTGTAGAAAAAAAATTCAAAAAATTATTTATAGAAATATAAAAACATGTTTGTATTAAGTGATTTTGGCACGATGGGTAGAGTGTCTTGCCAGAATGTAGTTGTTTGCGGAATCGATTCCCCAAAATTTTATTAAAAAATTAAAAAAAATATTTCAATAGAAAATTGTAAAAAAAAACACCAACGAAATCATTAATTTTTAATGGTTTCGTAGGTTATTTTTTTGATTTTTGTTGGTAAAAATAACAGAACTATCATTAATTTTTAATGTTTTAGTAGGTTATTTTTTTCGAAATTGTTGGTAAAAAAGAATGAAAAAAACTTATTTTTTTAATGTTTAATGTTATTAATTTTAGAAAATTTTGTTCACAGTAAAAAATAAATGTTGATGTTTGGTAAAACAAATGAAAAATTAGTGGGATGGTTTTCAATTGTTTATTCACTGGTTTTAAATGTGTTTTTCATTTGTTTTTGCCTACAAAATATTTTGAGAGTATTGCCGATAAAGCCCAACTCCCAGCAAAAAATATTTTCCGACTAGCTAGCCTCACCAAATTGGATATGCAGTCTTTTACTGTCAAAATATTCGATTTGAGAAAAAATGGGCGGTCCACGCCCTCTTATTTTAGTGGCCCTCCCATAAGGGGGATTTCCGAAAAAAAAATAATGCTTACAAAACTGTATTTTCTAAAAAGCTCCCTTTATAATTTGTAGTGTCTGACCGAATATTCATTCGACCAAAAAACACTTTTCGGCCACTATTTGTCATATTTTTGGCCGAATATGGCCAAATACCGAATAATTGTATAAAATTTGTACTCACTTGTTGAAAAATATATTCAAGTAGAAAAATACTTTTTAAGTGTTAGTAGTTTATTAAAAATATTATTATTTTGAGTAAATTACGTTTCTTTTAAATATAAAAAAAAAATTGTGGAGTGTAAAATTTTTTTTGAGTGTATAATTTTTTTTGAGTGTATTTTTTTTTTTTGACAAAAATAAGTTTATTGAGTGAACGAAACACTGTTAAATATTTTTGTAGCTTGCCACTAAGTTTAAAGCCTTTTTTATGTGTTTTTCAACACGTGAATTTGTGGAAAAACCCATCCAAAACTCATTCGTTCGCAAAAAAAATTCGGAAAAAAAATTTTTGGTGAAAAAAAACATCCGCGAATTTTTTTTTTAATGGTTTGTACTTGTAAAAAATCCATTCTGTGTCCAATTCTGTTCACATATGCCAACCAGCAGCCAATTTAAAGCATTTTGTATTTTTAGGTTATGTTGAATATAAATTTACGAGAACTTGCAGACGTTGTGTCAACACAACCAGGTTAATTTATTATGGATACCAGGACACAACGGAATACAGGGAAATGAAAGGGCAGACGAACTCGCGAAACTTGGAGCTGATGGTGTAAGTACCACGGTGCTAGTTTTACCATCGCTCCAACACTTCAAAAAAGATGGGATTCCATAAATGTTGCAGTAGCAAACAGGAAGTGGGGACAACTAACAACATGCAAAATCAGCAGAACTTTATGGCCAACTTATGACCAAGGGAAAACTGAATACCTTTTATCACTTACGAGAAGGGAATGTCAAGCTCTGACGGGAATAATAACTGGTCACTGTCTCATCGGCATTCATGCTAAGAATATTAGACTCATCCCGGACGCCAGTTGTAAAAGATGCGGCTCACCAGGAGTGGATGAAACGATAGAACACATACTTTGTCACTGTTCAGCGGTGGCAAGAAGTCGCCGATCGATTACTGGTCAGATAAAATTTAATACTTTGGATGATATAACGCGAATGGATCTTAGAATATTAAAGAGATTCGCAATGACTTTGAACGTGTTTAACTTGCGCCGCCAGCGAAAAAGAAAAAAAGTTTTGTGATATCGCTATGGACCAAAAGGTATATGCGAGGTGTAAATCGTACACCGCCACCCTAACCTAACCTAGAATATTAATATTCAAAAATTTTCGGGGTGTTCATACATCTTAGTTTATAACTTTTGAACCGCTGAACCGATTACGCTCAAATGCAATATCAAACTACTAAGGACAACAACAAGTAAATTTGCTAAGTCTCAGTCATATATGTTTAAGACTTTGACCGTGATCACCATTTCCACAGACAGACAGACGGACATTGCTAGAATGTCTTAGAATCGATCACAAATCAATAATGATGAGTTACAAACGGAATGACAAACTTATATATATGAGGGGTTCTTCGTCAACCGGACCACCGCTCTCTCCAAAATTGGTATGGGTTTAAAATTTTTATAAAAAATTCGAAATTTCTTAAAAATATTTACTTTTCAATGCCGAGTGGCGGTTTTTGAATTTCAATATGGCGGATCCAATATGGCGTCCAATTTTTTAAAAGATTTTTTTATTACAGATTCGCTGAAAACTTTTCATAAACGGGTTCTACGGGTCGATAAAGAAGAATCTGCATTTGGACTTTCAAAATTCAATATATGGCGATTTTTTTTTAACAACAGATGCTCCTTGTAGGAGTAAAAGAGACAAATATATATGGGGCATTCCAGGCCAAATCACTCACTTTTAGACCCGATCCCCTTTGATTATTTTTTTTTGGATATGTTTTAGTACGTATTAAATGCAACTTGCTGTCAAATTTTCAGATTTTTATACCATGCTGGTGTTGAGTAATCAATTTTTCAAAATGGCAATTTTTTCAAAAAAATTAAAAAATTAAAATTTTCCATTAATTTTGACCAGTAAAAAATATAGATATCTTAAAAGAGTTGGACAACGTTTTATTGGTATTTAAATGTTGTTTTAGAAAAAAAAATATGGAAAAATTATTCGAAGTAATTATCACTTATTTTTTAACGTTTAAAAATTTAAATCGACTTTTTGAAAAAGTCCGAAACCTTCGATTTCTTACAGCACAATCTTTGGAAGTCCATTGAAAAACCTCCCTCAGAAGTGGTATTGAATCAAGTTTGACAGAGAACTAAAAGGACCAAAATCACTGCCTGTGAGGGATACTTTAGTTCGGAAAGTCTGAAATAAATCTAAAACACCCACAATTAAAAAAAAACCTCCTAATATCTAGCTAAGGGTATACAAAAACAAAAAAAGGTTAAACGACAACAAATACAAACAACATGTATCAGAAATTATTTCCAATGTGGAATAAATAAAACAACATAAAAAAAACATCAAGCAAACAATAAAAATGAAACATTTTTATGCCTGAAGCCACAACTCAACTGATCAAATAACTTCAGAAACAAACAAATAAACAATAACAACAACAACAACACACAAAAACAACAAGCATATTTATATTTAATGCAAATACATACATACTACAACAACCAGAAACAAAAACAACGACGACAACAACAATAAAAAAAACAGGCCATGCAAGCATGATAGAGCATTTTGTGATTCATTTATGTTGCCTGACAGATGCGTCATAAAAATGAATACTCAGCACACATACGCAGGCAGACAAACACTCACACACATGTATATTATGAATGGAGGTATATAAGAGGGCCTACATATATGAATATAAGTAATCCCATTTGTATACGTGACATTGGTGTTAAAATTGATTTATCATGACAATACATTAGTATGTTAAAATTAAATATTTATTATTATAGAAAAAAAAAAGGAATTGGTAATCAAAATCCTTACCAGTTGGTTAATTTCAGAATTTTTTGCAATTACACAGTACATCACCAAAAAAATTACGTGGTTCCAACGATTGAGACAAAAAAAAATATACGTGCGTATTTTGAAAGATCACATCGGAATTTTATTTTAAAGACGATTAAAGTTTCCCAGCTTTGACCTGTTCTTGCAGCATATCGGTATATAAAACTATGTTTTCTTTACTTATGAGGTTTAGGCAATTTTTAGCAATTTTGTAGAAAATATTATGGCAAATTTTAACCCTCTAACTCCACCTCATAACGGTATTTTTTGGTTCTATTCTAACAAATCGTATAAAAACAGCCTTAAGGAAGGGGAGGGCTGGGATGAAATGTTCTACAAAAATGTTGGCCATAAAACTTAAATATATATGTCAGAACACGGTATTACAATGGACCTCAGACGCAAAACGTCAGCAGCCACTTAAAGCCTAACCTATATCAGAACACACCAGAGCCCAAAAGTTAACACAAACACAAGTCAAATTCAAGGTTGCCCATTAAGGGTTAATTTTTTTGAAACTTTTTTAATTGGCAGTCTTAAATTTGACCATAAAACTATAGTGGTTTTCACGTCATTTGCACCCGATTTCCAGATTATGCAGATAAAATAAATAATTTTTTACTTGTTGTGAGCGTCCCAGTTTTATTCAATTGGAAACGGATATAAATTTTATTTTTTCACACGCACACATCCAAACAAGAGTTAAGAAGAAGACAAAACAATTTTCTTAACATCGTTTACTATCATTTTATTTATTTTTTTATTTAATAAAAACATTTTTTTATTTTGTTGATTAATTATTTTTTTTAACAAACACCACATTTTAATTAAAAATATTTTAATGTTCAAATGTCAAATTAAATGCAACTCTGTTATTTCCTCACAGATATATTTTATTTGCGTGTGCAAATCAAATATACTCTTGGCTTTTTGTGAGGATATGAATAAATTCGTGAGGATAAATGCATGTGCAAATGAAATGTCAAACCCATATAATTGTTGTTGTGAGTTTGCACACTTTGCAAATATTCCTAGTTTATCCAGTTTGCACCGTTTATCAGCCAAAAAGCAAATGATGTGAGCTCCATTTATGTGTTATTTAAAATATTATGGCATTCAAATTGCCCACTAAGGTTATTTTTAATTTAATTTGTTTGTACTTTTTGAATGCGCAATCTTGACTCTTTTTGGTGTTTGTGTTAATTTTTGGGCTTTGGTGTGCTTTGACGTTTAGAGTAAAATTTTATGGGCAACATTTTTGCAGATAATTTCATCCCAGCCCTCTCCTCCTTACGGCTATTTTTTACGATTTGTTAAAATAGAACTAAAAAATACCGTTTGGGAGGGAGTTAGAGGGTTAATACGTTCTACAAAAATATTTGACATTATACTTTCTAGAGATGGGTGCGTGAGTGATTTTTGATTCACACTCACTCACGCTCACGACAGGAATTTTTTAATCACGCACACTCACTCACGAGCATATTTTTTCTACTTACACTCACTCACAATCACGTGAGTAAATTTAATACAACTCACACTCACGTTGACTCACACTCACGAAACTTTTATTTATACAAAAAAAAAATTAAAAAACTAAAATTTCAAATATATTTTAAAATTTTCAGCCAAATTTAAAGTTCAGTGAAATTTTACATTTTTTTGGGACTTTTTCGGTTCGAATTCTTAAGTTAAGCCAAATTTTACAATTTTTTTGTTGCTTTTTTTGGTATGAAAGGAAATATGAAGAGAAAATAAATCACGCAAACTCACATAAGCGAATATATCTTACGCACGCACAATAACTCACACAATTTTTTTTACACTTACACTCATTCACAACCACGTGAGTAAACTTGAATTCAGTCACACTCTCGCGTGATCACTTGTAATAATGATAAAATGATAATTTGTAAGTTTTTTTTTGCTACCTCCTATTTGACAAGAGTTCCTTGTAATTTTACAAGCTTTTTACCAATAATTTTGTAATTTTACAAGCATTTTACACAGAAAAAAATATTCAATGGAAAAAAACAATTAAATATTTGCTCAGCTTAAAATATGACATTCAAATAAATTTTACTTGCATCAATTTACCATTTGCTCAAATCTGAAAAATTCACAAAAAAATTCATAAACACAAAAAAACTCATCATAGTAGGCTTTGAGTAACAACGCGATGGACGCTGTTGCGTTTTTTGTTTTAGTTTTCGTTGGTCGTCAAATAGAAAAGTTCTTGCACGCACACAAGACGAAAAAAAAACAAAATAATATAAAGCACAAAAAAAAACAATTTAAACAAAAGACTTGAAAAGACTGACAAAAAACACTACAACTGTAAAATAATGATTTACCATTCACTCAGATCAAGCATTGGATTAATCAAAAATAACACAAAATTAATGATTAACCGCTCACTCAAATCAAGCATTGGTTTAATCAAAAATAACAGAAAAACAAGTGAGAGTGTTAAATTCGGCTGTGCCGAATCTATTATACCCTCCAACATGTAAAGAAATGAAAAAAAAAATTGACAGGGGCGTTGTTTTAAGGGGGCGTAAGGTAGGGGAAGGGGTCGGTGAGCTGGGGTGACTCCTTGGCCCTCACGGTATATGTTTACAAGTTCATTTTTGTCTGCTTTGTGCACTTAAGTATTATAGTTTTATAATTATAAAAGTTATTTTTTTTATCCACGCCCTTAAAAGAGTGGCGGGGCAAACAAAGAGACATTTTTTAATCCCCTGGATCCAAGTGCAGGGCTATAAACTTCTACGAACATAAAAATGTCTCATTTGGTTCACAAAAATACATAAAACGTCAAAAAAATTAGCATTTTTAAGAGGTTGGTTTAGTTCTTCAAGGGGGAACTTTTTTTCCCCTGGTCCGATTTGACCCATTTCCGAACTTAACCTGCCTAGGACCATAAGACATATTTATGCCAAACTTGAGGGGACTAGCTCTTTTATTTTGGACTGCATCGTGTTAACTACAGACGGACGGACGGACAGACGGACGGACGGACGGACGGACGGACGGACGGACGGACGGACAGACGGACGGACATCGCTAGAATGTCTTAGTATCGATCACTGATCAATAATATATATACTTTATGGGGTCCCCGACCGATATTTCGATGCGTTACACACGGAATGACAAAGTGAGTATACCCCCATACTGTAGTTGGAGGGTATAATAACAATTAACAAATTACTCAAATCAAGCATTGGTTTAATCAAGGAACAGTCAATGACTGACCTACAATTTTCGTGCTTGATCCAACAATTTTCCTCATTAGCTGACTTTTAATTAAAATAATGCTCAACCTGGTGTATTTCGTGCATCATCTAACAACTCATTTTTATCTGTGTACCAAAAAAAAATGTAAATTTAAAATTTTTTTGACGGGATAAAACTTACAAGGCGATTTCGGGACTTTAGTAGATTTTTTGCTATATCCTATTATACGAGAATTCCTAGTAAAAATAACGAGATTTTTTGTAATTTTACAAGATTCTTACCAATAAAGTTGTAAATTTACAACTTGTTTGTCGAAATAAAACTAGAAATTCTCGTAAATTTACTACACTCAAATAATAACTCTGTTAAAATACAGAGATACTCTGCTAAGCCAGCAGAAAATACCATAGATTTCCAACCAGCAAGATTTTTTGTTATTTTACGAAGAAAACTCTGTAAAATGATTTCGACAAAAAAACTGTTAATTAACAGAATTATCTGTAAAATGTTGATGAAAGCGACCAGAATTTTACTAAGAAGCATGGATAGTAATAACTTGACATAAAGGCAAATGCTTTCATTTAAATGCGCCCGCTTAAATGTTTCGCACGCGAATGTTTAACTTTGTAGAAATTACACAGCTCAACATGAAAATGCGTATTGGATTCTGGTAAGTAATTTTGGTAGTGTTTGTTGCGCTGATTCCAAATCTGCAACCCAAATATATCTATCACGTCAGGATTTTGAGTTATTCGCGGTTAAAGTGCATTGTATCTAATGATTTTTTTACCATTGTAAAAAATTAAATTCCAAAAAAATTTGATTCTGACTTAAAGAGAAAATTACGCACTTTCTAATGAGCTTGATATCAAGTCATTCGCATGT
This sequence comes from Pegoplata infirma, assembly GCA_963921195.1. NCBI lineage: Eukaryota > Metazoa > Arthropoda > Insecta > Diptera > Anthomyiidae > Pegoplata > Pegoplata infirma. The sequence continues at coordinate 52,006,891 of OY992536.1, read as the reverse complement.
CAGGATCTTATTTTATAGGCGCTCAAAAATGGCCAAAATGGGCCGTTTTTGACACTTTAACCGCGATTTTCTCAAAATTGTGACATGATAGAAAAATTTGAGTGACATTTTTGGAATCGGGAAACCAAAAACTATAAACATTTTTTGGTTACAATCAAAACGCAGTGACAAACCTCAGATTTGTAGAGCTAGATGTTCTAACGTTTTTTTTTTTTCATAAACTTATCTTTTTCAGCTCCACATTTGAGCGGGATCATTACAATAAACACTTTTATAAAATTAAAGGGAAAACGTTTAAGAATGCCTTCACTTCTTGTATATCTTTTTAATGCGCCTAATATGGCTTTTACACAACGATGACTATTTGATTCCTGATCAATTTCTCCTTCCTTAATGTGGAAGTTGTGGTGACAATTGGGAAATGGCATCATGTAAATTTGCCCGCTTAAATGCTTCCAAATTGTAAATTTACTTTTTCATTTTTTTATTTTTGTGAAAATTACGAGTGCCTCCAATTTTGCACGACATTTTCTTAAAATGTAACATCTTTTATTGTAATTTAAGATGTTTTTTAAAGAGGGCTTGAAATACTTGGAAGTTTTTTTAAAAGATTTTAATTTGAAAACTGTATTACAGAGCAATAGTAAAATTACAGATCAAAATTTAGTATTTTGGTTACGAGGAAAAAAAACAAAGTTATTTTCTAAAATCTGTATTTTAACAAAAAACTCTATTTATTATCAGTAAAATAGAGATTACAAAGTAAAAAGTAAAAATACAGATAAAATTTTGTTTTTCGGTCACAAGAAAATACAAAGTATTTTCCTAAAATCTGTATTTCGGAAGATAACTTTGTCAAATATCTGTCGAATTGAGATTACAGTCATTTTACAGAGTATTTAACAGAGTTATATTGAGTGTAGATTGTTTTTCGCAAAAACCTTGGATATTTGTAAAATTACAAGAAAAACTGTATAGTAACAAAAAAAATTTAAATTTCGATCGAAAATTGGAAAACTGTCAAATATTGGTAAAATGGGATTACGAAACTTTTTCTTATAATTTGACAAGTTTTTTTTAGTGTAGCTAGAGTGTCTTAGAAATGGATCAATAATATATCAACTTTATGGGGTCCTCGACCGGTATTTTAATTAGTTTTGCATGGAATGGCAAATAACATTATTTTTTTTCTAAAAAAACTTGCTTTTCCAAGTACACCCAAACCCTCAACAAAGCATTATCATGATTTTATGTTTTGGGCAAATATAAACTTGTTTTATTAAATCAGCTTCTACAGTATGGTCAGACAAATTTTGGTGCGTAAAAATTAATGCGGTTCGGTCTTTCGTTTTACTACTCTAGGAAGCAACATGTCATGGAGCAGATTTAATAAAACAAATTTGTAAAAAAAATAAAAATAAAAAAATTGTATGGGGACCATTGTAAGAGTTGAAGATAAGATGGCAGGTATGTTCTGAGAATGTTTAGTTATTGAACAATTTTAGAGGTTGTTAATGCATTTGTGACATTTAGAGAGGCAATAAATTTTTTTTTTTAAATAATACTTTGTGTTGGAGTTCCCTTAGAAAGTGGAGATAGGGCTTTAATATTTCCAGAAAAAATGTTGGGGGTAAAAATTAATGTAGTAATTTTTAATTTTTCCCTACTTCGGGGTAGTTGCGGGCTTTAAAAATATTTGAGAAAATTTTTAGTTAGTAAAAAAATTTGACTGTAAATGATTTTTAAGTTCAAAATTTTTTTCAGCGTAAATATTTTACAAAGTCTTTTTTTCACCAAAAAAAAAAAAAAAAAAATTCTACTTGTTTTTCTTTAACATTATCTAAATAGCTTTACAATTTATTACAAAACGAAATAACCGTCTACTTATTTTTAAACATTTCACTTTTGATCTAATATTAGTGCGTTTTAGTATTTGTATAATTAAAATGAGATCTTAATCTTGTAAAGAAGTTGCCAACAATATTATGTTGTTGAGGAAATGCAAGTATCATTATAACTAAAGTAGACTTTTGCGTCTAGTCTTTGTTGTCTTTGGTACCGACATCGCCAAAGTGCATAAATTATTTTTAATTTTTGAAAAATGAAACGTAATGTATGAACGTTAGAATTAGAGTTTGCAAAACGATTAAAATCGTAATCGTATTCGCGATTAATCGCACCAATTAATCGTAATCGTAATCGTCAAAAAAAATCATGCGATTACGATTAAAAATTTTTTATGAAATACACTGTTTTTATAACGAATTTAAATCAGTTCAAAAATTTTTTGAAACCCATTTTGAAGTTTCTATTTAAAATTATTTTTCAAGACGAATGACAGATGTGTACTAAAAAATAAAATGTCGAACCAAAAAGGAATTGTGAAAATTATCAATTTATTTATTTTTTTAATTTGTTTAAAATATTAGAAAATTGTATGATTTTTGGAATTTTTTTGAAAATTATTGTTTTTTCAAATTAATCTTTAAAAATTAAGGAATTGCTGCTGCTAAAAGTATGTGAAATTGCAAATAAAAAAGTTTAAAGAAAACACCAAAACTTGTCAAAAAATTGACATGGCCGACCATATGTACAATCTCATCAACCTGATATATCTAAACCGTGTTTAAAAAAAAAAAAAAACTAAATTACTCTGAAAAATGATTACTTGCGGAACAATTTCAAACAAAAATCATTGAATCTGGAATGTTAAGTAGAATCGATTGCAGGATGACAAGATGCGTCTTGGTACCGATTATTTGTAACGAAAAATTTTGATGGGTTTTACCCTTGATTTATTTAACTTGTTTGCGATTTTTCTTTCCTTTTCTCGTAAAAGTCATTCAAATTTAAAGGAAAATTTAAATTCTGATATGAGTAAGTTTTAAAGAGGTTTGTTTATAATATGCTCAAAAGGCTTTGGTCGGATTTGGTCGAAAAATTTGGACATGAAATTTTAAAAAAAATGTAATGTTTTCATACTTTGACCGATGGTTACCGACTAATGATGCCTTGCAAAATTTTTAAATAAATTTCCTCGCAATTAGCTCCTTCACTGGCCATCGGCAGGTATTCCGACACGACCCCACAGAAATTTTGATGAACTGGAAGCAGCCACAGTATAGAGTACTCTTTAGTAGCACAGATAAAGAGCTATTAACACGCAGTTAAACTCATACAAGATTGTATCAAATTATATATGATTATATCAGAAAATTTTTACTCGGGTCTTTTTAGTGCTAATTGAAGCACTCTATGAAGAGTTTATTTAACCGCAATAAAGATGTAAGAAAATCTAGTATTTTTCTCCAAAAATCTTTTTGATGTTGAAGATGTCAAAATTTAAAGTATGTGTAAAATTTTATCAACAAAGAATTTTAATTATAAGTTTTAAATAAATGTCTTAACAAAAAATTCTCAAGGGCGCTCGAGCGTTCTTTCGATGCGCAATGATATACTAAAAAAGAGACTGTGCTTCCAAAATCTCGAATTATGTTTACTAGGAAAGTTCGAAAGTTTTTAATTTTATTTCTTAAAAATAATAATTTTTGTATTTGCGTACTTTCTAAAATGTAAATTTCAAAAGATTTTTTTTAAGCTATTGCAACTCAAATTATTTAAAAGATTCGATTAATCGTAATCGCGATTAACGGCAATTTTTTTAATCGTAATCGCGATTATGAAATATCTCGATTATTTGCAAACTCTAGTTAGAATAGATCATTTTAATACCACATTAAAATTTTTTGTGGCGCACGCAACAGCTTGCATTTTTTACAGAAAATGTTTTAGATTCTGAGACAGTTTTTAAATAAAAACGTTTTTAGATTTTGAGACACTTTTATAGATTCTGAAATATTATTTCTGGAGAAATATGTAGCTTCTGATTCTAAGTAACTTTTCTTATACATGCGAGGGTACAACGAGGTGGGAAGATGAAATTCCCCCACCCCCAGATCAAATTTAAAAAATAAAAAAAGAGGAAAAGAAAGAATAAAGAAAAGAAGGAAGAAGGAAATTTTCTAAAAAATTTTCCAAAGAAAAAAAATCTGAAATCCAAAAATTTTTCATAGAAAAAAATAGGAGTATTTTTACAGGAAAAATTTTAAAAATTTATAGAGAAAAATCTTAAAATTTTTAAAGGAAAAATGTGACTAAATCTGAACATTTTTTGTGAAAAAATGTTTGTCCATCTGGAAGTTCTTACTATGATGAGATATTTCTTTGGGAAAAATGTTTGTGAACGTGACAATTTTGGTAAAAAATTACTTTTTCTAAAGAAAAAATATCTCAGAATGTAAGACTCTTTTTCTTACAGCAAAATGGCTAAGAATCTAGATTCTTTCTAAAGGAAAAATGTTTTAGAATCTAAGACATTTTCTACAGGAAATATGTCTCCGGATCTGAGACTTTTTCTTTAGGAAAAATGTCTCAGAATCTGAGACATTTTCTATGTCAGTATCTGAAACTTTTTCTACAGGAAAAATGTCTCAGAATCTGAGATATTTTCTATAAAAAAACAGTTTCAGAATCTGAGACTTTTCTATAGAAAAAACGTCCCAGAATCTGAGACTTTTTGTATTGGAAAAATGTCTCTGGATTTGAGACGTTTTCAATAGGAAAAATGTTTCAGCATATGAGACTTTTTCTATAGGAAAAATGTTTAAGAATCTGAAACCTTTTCTTTAGGAAAAATTTATTAGAATCTGAGACTTATTCTATAGGAAAAATGTCTCAGAATTTGAGATTTTTCTATGGAAAAAATGTTTCAGAATCTGAGACTTTTTCTATAGGCAAAATGTCTCAGAATCTGAGACTTTTCCGGTAGCAAAAATGTCTCAGAATCTAAGCATTTTTCTATAGGAAAAATGTCTCGGAATCTGAGATTTTTCCTATAGGAAAAATTTCTCAGAATCCGATATTTTTATGAAAAATTTCTCATAATCTGTGACTTTTTCTACAGGAAAAATGTCTCAGAATCTGAGATTTTTTCTATGGGACAAATGCCTCAGAATCTGATATTTTTTTTGGGAAAAATTTCTCATATATGACTTTTTCTATAGGAAAAATGTCTCAGAATCTGCGACTTTTTTATGGGAAAAATGTCTCAGAATCTGAGACTATTTCTTTGGAAAAATATCTCAGAATTTGAGACTTTTTCTATAGGAAAAATGTCTCAGAATCTGAGACTTTTTCTATAGGAAAAAAGTCTCAGAATCTGAGAACTTTTTTAAAGGAAAAATGACCCAGAATCTAAGACATTTTCTAAAGGAAAAATGTCTCAGAATCTGAGACTATTTCTTTGGAAAAATATCTCAGAATTTGGGACTTTTTCTATAGGAAAAATGTCTCAGAATCTGAGCCTTTTTCTATAGGAAAAATGTCTCAGAAGCTGAGACTTTTTCTATTGGAAAAATGTCTGTGAAGCTGAGACTATATAGGAAAAGTGTCTCAGCATCTTAGACTTTTTCTAGGAAAAATGTCTCAGAATCTTTTTCTATAGGAAACTGTCACAGATTCTGTGACTTTTTCTATAGAAAAAATGTCCGATAATCTAAGACTAAAAAATAATTCTTAGAATCTGAAAGTTTTTCTATTGTAAAAAAAGTCTAAGATTCTAAGACAGTTTTTCTAGAGAAAAAGCAATTGTATACGAAAAATGTCTCAGAATCTTATATTTTCTATGTTGAAATAATTTCTTCAATTGACATATTCTTAGATTTACATTTTTTAATACGACAAATGTGTTAGAATCTGAATTTCTAAATTTTTCTTTAAAACAGATTTAAAAAAAAATTATTTTAAAGGAAATATGATCATGAAAAACAAAGCTCCTTTTAAGGAGGGTTCTGATTTAAAACTTGTTTTGTGTTCACATTTTCGATAGTATGAGCTTTTCCCTGCATTTATTTAGCAATTAAGTAGCGTCATCTGTAAACTTTAAATGCATTTATAAATGAAAAATCGACTGCAATTATTCAGCAAAACTGCTAAATTTTATGATTATATAGCTTTCCCATCACTTTTTTTTTGCAAAAAAAAAGTATCCCTGTATTGACTTGTCCGACAGCAGTGAAATCATGATAATTTTTTTATTTAAAGAAACCCCCCCAGACTCAAAAACTGTACCCACCACCGTATTATAGAAAAGTCTCAGACTATAATACAATTTTTCTATAGAAAAATTCTCAAATTTTTCCTATTTAGAAATTTAAATATATTCTTCACATAGAAATATTTATCCTAAAGAAAATTTTAAATATTCGGAAACTTATGTATATGGGGCATTCCATGTAAAATCGGACACTTTGAAAAACTTTTTTTTAGATTTTCCCAATTTGTTTACAGTTTTTAGTACCCTTCGAAAACTCCTTCGTGGTAAATTTTCAGATTTTTTTGATGACCCGTTCAAAAGATATCGAATTTTTAAAAATTGGTAGTTTGTTCCTTTACTCACACTTCTTTTAATCATAACTTCTTCAATAATGGTCCAAATTTCAATTTTTTTTTTTCAAAATTTTTGTTTTTTTACGTACTTTCTAAAAAAAAATCCCAAAAAATTCTTAAAAGCGCTGTAGTATGCGATTTTTAAGTTTTAAAATTTAAAACTCGTTTTTGAAAATGTTTGTACTCTTCGATTTTTTTGAAATTTTTTTGTGTAAAACTTCTATCAATTCTACAAATTTTTTGCCCAGGAAGATCGTGGGATAACGATTATTACTATTATTTTATTGTAATTTTCCAATCTTAAAATCATTTCTACTACTCCAATGGTGCGTCATAGAGGGGTCCTTTATAAGACCGACCCCCATTAATTTTTACGTTTTAACATTTCTTTGGAACAAACTAATACCCTATCTCCAATTTCTAAGGGGGCTCCCACACAAAACGACATTTTTTAAAATTTGTTCCAACCGCTCTAACTGCCCTAACAGTGCCCTTAGAGAAACAAAATCTATGACTGACCCACAATATTTTTTTAGTCCAAACATTTTCTCCGAACACACCTACCCTCTATCTTTAACTGTTAAGGCGGTCCCCATACAATTTTTTTTTATTTTTTGTAAATTGATTTTATTTATTCAGCGTCTACCGGTCCAATGGTGCGTCCGAGAGGGGTCATTAGTGAGACCGACCCCCATTTATTTTTACCCTACAACATTTTTTCAAAATATACCTACGCCCTATCTCCACTCCCTAAGTAGGCTCCCATACAAAATTTCATTTTAATAAAATTTGCTCCAACTGTTATTTGTATGGGAGCCTACTTAGGGAGTGGAGATAGGGCGTAGGTATATTTTGAAAAAATGTTGTAGGGTAAAAATAAGTGGGGGTCGGTCTCACTAATGACCCCTCTCGGACGCACCATTGGACCGGTAGAAGCTGATTAAATAAAACAAATTTTTAAAAAATAAAAAAAATTGTATGAGGAAAGCCTTAACAGTTAAAGATAGAGGGTAGGTGTGTTCAGAGAAAATGTTTGGACTAAAAAAATATTGTAGGTCGGTCATACATTTTGTTGCTCTAAGGGCACTATTAGGGCAGTTAGAGCGGTTGGAACAAATTTTAAAAAATGTCGTTTTGTGTGGGAGCCCCCTTAGAAATTGGAGATAGGGTATTAGTTTGTTCCAAAGAAATGTTAAGACGTAAAAATTAATGGGGGTAGATCTTATAAAGGACCCCTCTATTGTTAGAATATCTTTTCGTTCACTGTATTAATTCAAAAACGTTTTATTGTATATCATAGTAAACTTTTGTATTTTTGTTATGTTGTGAAAAAAAAAATAATTTAATTTTTTTGTTGATTCGTAAATAAACTTTTGATACAAAAACAACGATTTCTAACATTGGTTATGGGCCCTCACCCATACGCGAAATAGTTTAAAAGGAAAATTAGTGAAATTTAAATTGGTTTAAAATGTCCGGTCAAATGTCTCAAATTGAACGTCTCAGCGGAGAAAATTATGGGGTATGGGCTGTCCAAATGAGAAGCCTTTTGATAACCCAGGATTTGTGGGAATCCGTTGAGGAAGAAATCGTGAATCCTAGCGCCAGTGCAAAAAACAAGGATATGAAAGCTTTGGCCACAATAACGCTTTGTGTAAAGCCAACGGAACTTATACATATCAAGGATTGCAAGACAGCTGCTGAAGCATGGAAAAAGTTGGACAGGTTGTATAAAACAGACACACCTTCACGTAAAGTCAACTTATTCAAGAAGCTGGTAAAGTTCAGATTTTCAAAATCTGGTAGATTTGCTCAACAGTTGAACGAATTTTCAACAATTGTGGATGAGCTAAAAGGCATCGACATCGAAATGGCGGAAGACCTGTTAAGTATTTTTCTGCTATGTAGTTTGCCGGAAGAATTGGAAAGCTTTGTGGTCGCTATTGAGAGCCGGGATGTACTTCCAAAGTTTGAGGTACTCAAAGCAAAAATTCTGGAAGAAGAGCAAAGGCAGGGTGAGAAAGCAGGATCAAGTACGGAAAGTGTTTTGATGGCTAATTCTCGTCAAGATGAGCGGCATAACAGAAAAGGTAACAACAATTTTAAAAACAACAACAGCAACAATTTTAAGAAACCTCAAAAGAAAGAGTCTGCAAGTAACTCTCAAGCTGTGAATGGCGTTAAGTGCTACAAATGTGGTAAGGTAGGTCACGTTCGATCTCAGTGCAAATCTTCATGTAATGGTTTGGATGAATCGTGTGTAATGGGAGTTTACGAGGATGCTGGTAATGAAAACGTGTGGATCTTGGACAGTGGGGCAAGTTCTCATATGTGCAACGAGTCAAAATTTTTTTCTCAGCTGGAAAAGAAAACTCATAAAATAGTTCTGGCTTCGGGAGAATCTATAACAGCTGAAGGTATTGGAACGGTCGAAGTGAAGTCAACGTATGGTAACATAAGTCTTCGTGGAGTCTGGTATGTACCAAAATTGCATTCTAATTTTCTTTCCATCAGTAAAATTGCTAATGCTGGCTATATTGTTGAGTTTAAGGGCAAAAATGCCGTAGTAAAATCAAATGAAAATGACATAAAATTTATTTCGAAAATGAAAAATGACATTTATTATGTAAACTTCAAAATCAATTTTCAACAGGAAATTTTAAATAACGTAAATGAAAGCTCAAACGAAAATTTAAGAAAATGGCATGCACGTTATGGTCATTTAAACGTCAATGATTTATATCAACTATCCAAAAATGATATGGTTCGTGGTTTAAAGGTGAGTTCGCCAAAAAATTTTGAATGTTCTACTTGTGCAGTGTGCAAAATTCATGCAAATAGTTACAAAAGTTACTCTAAGGTAAATACGACAGATGTGTTGCAAGTTGTGCACACGGATCTATGTGGTCCTATGAGAAATACATCGGGTAGTGGATCTAAGTATTTCATTTCCTTTATCGATGATTATTCACGGTACACTTCAATTTATTTTCTTAAAAAGAAGTCAGATGCTTTAGATGCTTTTAAAAAGTATAAAGCGGAAATGGAAAACGTTACTGGTCGTAAAATAAAATGCATCAGAAGTGACAATGGTTCGGAGTATGTAAATGGTGAGTTCTCAAATTTCTTATCAAAGAATGGTATAGTGCATCAAACAACATGTCCTTACTCTCCACAACAAAACGGGGTCGCTGAAAGAGCCAACCGTACTTTGGTTGAAATGGCCCGTTGCTTATTAGAAAACTCAAAATTACCACAGTATTTATGGGCTGAGGCTGTAAATACAGCGTATTATATCCGAAATCGTTCTCCGTCAAAAGTTTTGAATGGTAAAACACCATATGAGATATGGGTTGGAAAAAAGCCTTCGGTAAAACATTTCAAGACGTTTGGTTGTGAAGCTGTTGCTTTACAGAAAGGTGCAAACAAAGGCAAGTTTGAGCCAAAAGGTGAAAAAATGGTATTTGTTGGTTACGAAAATAACAGTAGAGGCTACCGGTTGTTAGATTTGAAAACTCAAAAAATCTATAAATCAAGAGACGTAATATTTTTCGAAGATGTTTTTGGTAACAAATCAAGTGATGAAGATGAAGCTGGAGATTTCTTTTACGTAAATTTAGATAATCAAAACGAAATTTTTAATGGTAATTATGAAAATGCTGAATCTGATGACAATGAAAATATCGAAGAGCCTGAAGTTGAAGATGCCGAACTTGAAGAAGATGCTGTAAATTTTGAAGAACAAGATGAAATAGAAGAAGAAACGTTTGTTGAGGAAAGAAATGCTAGTGGTAAACGTATTCGTGGTCGTCCTCATATACAACGAACTGGTAAAGTTGGCAGACCAAAAAAGGTGTTTGTAACCGAATCTGGTACAGAGTTCATAAGTTCTGTGATTGAAAATCCTGAAACTGTGAAGGAAGCATTGAATTCAGAAAATGGTGAACAATGGAAAACCGCAATGCAACGTGAGTATGAATCTTTAATAAAAAATCGTACATGGGAATTGGTAGATAAACCAAAAAATAAAAACGTAATAAGTTGCAAGTGGGTTTTCGCATTAAAGCGAAATCCGGATGGTTCCGTAGAAAAGTTCAAAGCGAGGTTGGTTGCTCGTGGCTGTGCTCAAAAATATAACGTTGATTTTAAGGAAACTTACGCTCCCGTGGTACGTCATTCAACAATTAGATTGGTGTTGGCGTTGGCTGCTCAATATGAATTGTTAGTCAATCATGTTGACATTGTCGCAGCGTATTTAAATGGTGATCTACACGAAGAAGTGTACATGAAACAACCTGTTATGTTTGAAGATAAAAAGTTTCCAGAAAAAGTTTGTAAGCTGAAGCGATCTTTATATGGCTTAAAGCAGGCAGGTCGCGAATGGAACTTAAAGGTAACTGATATTTTAATTCAGATGGGGTTCCAAAGATGCAAGACTGATAATTGTGTGTATATTCAGCGGGAGAATAACAACGTTAATATAATTGCTTTATACGTTGATGATTTGATGTTGGCGTGTTCATCTCAGCAACAGATGGAGAATATAATAGCTAAATTAAATCAACATGTAGAAGCGGTAGATCGAGGTGCAATCTCATTCTACTTAGGAATGGAGATTGAGCGGGAGGATGGTAATGGTGATATTTCCATTCATCAACAGCACTACACCGAAAAATTGTTAGAGCAGTGGGGTATGTCTGATTGTAAACCTGCATCAACGCCCATGGCAGCTGGAACAATCTTAGAAAAATGTAATGAAGAAAACTGTGAAAAACTTTTTGATGTTAAAAGGTATCAATCATTAATTGGTGGGTTGATGTATCTGTCGGTGATTTCAAGACCAGATATTTCTCATGTTGTTTCTCGACTGGCCCAATTTTCTTCTCATCCTCACAATGAACATTTTGTGGCAGCAAAACATCTACTTAGATATTTGAAAAGGAATCCAAGAGGTACTTTAACTTACTCGTTTAATGAGCAAAAGTTGTTATGCTTTACAGATTCCGATTGGGGTGCTGACGTTAATGATCGCAAATCGTATAGCGGTTATGTTTTGTTTTTTGGTGGAGGACCTATTGCATGGGAATCTAAAAAGCAAAATGTGGTTTCTTTGAGCTCGATGGAGGCGGAGTATATAGCTATGTGCCAGGGTACAAAAGAAGTTATATTTCAAAGAAGTTTATTGCAAGAGCTTGGGTTTGACGATTGTTTAAATGCTGCAACTCCAATTTATTGTGACAATCAAGGGGCTCAGTTTCTGGTGAAGAATCCTACGGTACATAAACGCAGCAAGCATATTGATATACGCTATCACTATATTCGTGATAAATACTTAGATGGTGATATTGACATCGAATATGTGGCCTCATCAGAAAATGCAGCTGATATATTAACAAAATCTTTAACTCGTGAAAAACATTTAAATTGTAGTAATTTGTTAAATATTTGTTTCTAAAATTTTTTTGTACACGTATTTGAATTAAGGCGGAGAATGTTAGAATATCTTTTCGTTCACTGTATTAATTCAAAAACGTTTTATTGTATATCATAGTAAACTTTTGTATTTTTGTTATGTTGTGAAAAAAAAAATAATTTAATTTTTTTGTTGATTCGTAAATAAACTTTTGATACAAAAACAACGATTTCTAACATCTATGACGCACCATTGGAGCAGTAGAAATGATTTTAAGATTGGAAAATTACAATAAAATTTTTTCAAAAAATTTTAAAAAATAGTAATAATCATTATCCCAAGATCTTCCTGGGCAAAAAATTTGTAGAATTGATAGAAGTTTTACACAAAAAAATTTTAAAAAAATCGAAGAGTACAAACATTTTCAAAAATGAGTTTTAAATTTTAAAACTTAAAAATCGCATACTAGAGCGCTTTTAAGAATTTTTTGGGATTTTTTTTTAGAAAGAAAAAAACAAAAATTTTGAAAAAAAAAATTTTTGAAATTTGGACCATTATTGAAGAAGTTATGACACTCAAAAAATTATGTCATTAACTGTTTGTAGTTTATTTAAAAAGTTTTCCGTTTAGTCGTTTTTAAAAGAAAAAACATTTGTTTGATGTTCAGTTTTTATTAATGACTACTTCAGTCCTTTGTTTCAAAAATAACACACTAAAAAATAAAGACTTTCATTTACATTTAATTTTTAAAGTCATTTATTTTTGTTCTGTAAGTAAAAACTACTGATTATTCTTTTGATTTTTAATGATTTGTGTAAGTATTTTTTTTTTTAATTGTTGGTATTTTTTAATGAAATATCATTAGTTTTTACCTACACAAGTCAGTTATTTTTTTTTAGAAAAAAAAATCAAAAAATTATTTATAGAAATATAAAAACATGTTTGTATCAAGTGACTTTGGCACGATGGGTAGAGTGTCTGGCCAAAATGTAGTTGATTGCGGGATCGATTCCCCAAAAATTTTATTAAAAATTTTTAAAAAAATATTTCAATAAAAAATTGTAAAAAATTACCTACAAAATCATTAATTTTAATTGTTTTCGTAGGTTATTTTTTTGAAATTTGTTGGTAAAAATAACAGAACTATCATTAATTTTTAATGTTTTCGTTGGTTATTTTTTTCGAATTTGTTGGTAAAAAAGAGTGAAAAAAACGTAATTTTTTAATGTTTAATGTCATTTATTTTAGAAAATTTTGTCAACAGTAAAAAATGAATGTTGATGTTTGTTAAAACAAATGAATAATTACTGGGATGGTTTTCAATTGTTTATTCACTGGTTTTAAGTGTGTTTTTCTTTTGTTTTTGCCTACAAAATATTTTGAGTGGATTAAAAGAAGTTTGAGTAAAGGAACAAACTACCAATTTTTAAAAATTCGATATCTTTTGAACGGGTCATCAAAAAAATCTGAAAATTTACCACGAAGGAGTTTTCGAAGGGTACTAAAAACTGTAAACAAATTGGGAAAATCAAAAAAAAAAGTTTTTCAAAGTGTCCGATTTCACATGGAATGCCCCATATGCTAAAAAATCTGAAATTCAATGACATTTTTCCTATAAATAAATTTTGAGATTCTTAAACATAATTCCAAAAAAAAAAATCAAATTAATTAATTTCATAAAAAATAACCTTAAAAATGGGACGGGTTATTAGATTTTCCTGCAAATGTTTGCCATATCATTTTTAGACCCACTTACACAATATTCCAATACGAACACATGAAATTTTGAAAAAATAAAATTTCTCCATAAATATTATTTTAAAGAAAAAATAGACAGTTTTTGTGCATATAATAATTTACATATCTTGTTTTCCTCTTTCAAAGCGGTCACACATTGCGTATGATTGATGCAAAGAAATCATACATTGCGTATGAATAATATAAATATAAATACAATCAGAAATCGCTCATACGCACAGTTGTCTAATGTGAAGGTATCTATTTGATTTTATATTTGGATTAGAGATGCGCGCGTGACACGATTTTTTCGTGATTCACGTGATTCACGCGTGAATCACGCGTGATCGTGAGTGAAATTTATTTTTACTCACGTGATCGTGAGTGCACGTGATTAGAAAAAATAGTTTCGTGCGTGAGCGTGCGTGAGTAACTTTTGTTTCGTGAGTTCTCGTGATTGTTTTGTGCTGTTTGAAACAAAAAAACAACTAAAAAAATCGTCATTATATTGACTTAAGAGGGTAATTAATACAAAATTGTGATTTAAATAAATTTTTATTATTGTTTTAAGGAAAATCAAAACTTTTTGTGCAAGAAATCGAAAAACGTAAAATAAAAATTTGTTAATATTAATTTCGTGAGTCTTCATTAGCGTGATTATTTCGTGAGCGTGAGAAAAATTTTAGTTACTCACGTGAGCGTGCGTGAACGTGAGCAGCAAAAATAATTTCGTGCGTGAGCGGGCGTGATCACTATTTTTATTTCGTGAGCGTGAGCGTGCGTGAGTCAAAATTCACTCACGCGCCCATCTCTAATTTGGATTGATTTAAGAAAAAAATTATATTTTTCTAAAAATTTAAGACATTGTTTTCACTAGTTTCGTATAAATCAGTTATTATAATCCTCAGAAAACTTTATACTCAAATTTATTCAGCTAATTGTCAATTGTACTCCATATGTGCAAAATTATTAACAGATCGCAGCAGCTACGGTTAGAACCATGATCTCAAATATTTGTCATTAACTGCCTTTTAGGTGGAATCACTCAAGACCGATAACCTAAATTGGCTGGTTATTATTTATTTTTTTGGATCAATATTTCACTAATTTGAAATTAATTCCAAGAATAAATTTCTATAAAATCTATTTCACCCACATTCTTTACATAAATTGCACACTAAAATAAGTTCATATATGAAACCACACAAAAGTAAAATTGTCGTATGAAACATGTGCAAAATTAAAAAAAAAAAAAAAAAAAAAAAAAAAAAATGGCAAGAAAAATTATAAACAGCATATGTAATCCTTGAGAAGGAATATGCGTTTTAACGAAAGTAGGAAAATATATCGCTCATTTACATGTATAGTGTCATAACTCAAAATGTTTCATTTTGCAGAAAACGCGTTTAAAGTTTACAATTGAAACTGGTTGTTCATTGAAAACGGCCGGTACATAGAAAATGTAATAATTACGTATTTTCTTCTCAAATGATGAGTTTTAAAGATATAAATACGAATTTTTGACACAATATAAAGCATGATATAACAAAAATGCTGCATTATTAATTCAAAAATCACATTTTTTGAGTTATGACACTATACAAGTAAATGAGCGATATGTATATAAGTGGTAGTTTTATTTTTTTGTTAATCTTTAGTAGAAGTTCTTTTGCTCCTAAGCTGCTTTAACTTGCAATTAGTATGAGTAGTATTTAAATAATAAAGTATATGAAATCATTTTTTATAAGTTGAAATAAAAATATAATTTGATATAATGATGCTGCAAAAATTAATTTAAAATTATTTTTTTCTAGACGGTTTATTTTTTGGTTTTATAATATTTTTTTTTTTTTCATATAAGCTACATAATTAAAATTTGTCACTGATTAAAAAAAAAAAAATAAGTGCATCCTCTAAAGCTGTTAGAAGGTTTCCTAGATGACAGATTAGCGAAATGTCTACAAAGTAATATGATGTTTTAAAGAGTTGTATTATTTCACGTCTCTGATTCTAAGATATTTTTCCTTTAGACAACGTCTCAGATTCTGAGACATTTTTCTTATAGAAAAAGTCTCAGATTCTGAGAAATTTTTCTTATAGAAAAAGTCTCAGATTCTGAGACATTTTTTCTTATAGAAAAAGTCTCAGATTCTGAGACATTTTTCTTATAGAAAAAGTCTCAGATTCTGAGACATTTTTCTTATAGAAAAAGTCTCAGATTCTGAGACATTTTTCTTATAGAAAAAGTCTCAGATTCTGAGACATTTTTCTTATAGAAAAAGTCTCAGATTCTGAGACATTTTTCTTATAGAAAAAGTCTCAGATTCTGAGACATTTTTCTTATAGAAAAAGTCTCAGATTCTGAGACATTTTTCTTATAGAAAAAGTCTCAGATTCTGAGACATTTTTCTTATAGAAAAAGTCTCAGATTCTGAGACATTTTTCTTATAGAAAAAGTCTCAGATTCTGAGACATTTTTCTTATAGAAAAAGTCTCAGATTCTGAGACATTTTTCTTATAGAAAAAGTCTCAGATTCTGAGACATTTTTCTTATAGAAAAAGTCTCAGATTCTGAGACATTTTTCTTATAGAAAAAGTCTCAGATTCTGAGACATTTTTCTTATAGAAAAAGTCTCAGATTCTGAGACATTTTTCTTATAGAAAAAGTCTCAGATTCTGAGACATTTTTCTTATAGAAAAAGTCTCAGATTCTGAGACATTTTTCTTATAGAAAAAGTCTTAGATTCTGAGACATTTTTCTTTTAGTAAAAGTCTCAGATTCTGAGACATTTTTCTTATAGAAAAAGTCTCAGATTCTGAGACATTTTTCTTATAGAAAAAGTCTCAGATTCTGAGACATTTTTCTTATAGAAAAAGTCTCAGATTCTGAGACATTTTTCTTATAGAAAAAGTCTCAGATTCTGAGACATTTTTCTTATAGAAAAAGTCTCAGATTCTGAGACATTTTTCTTATAGAAAAAGTCTCAGATTCTGAGACATTTTTCTTATAGAAAAAGTCTCAGATTCTGAGAAATTTTTCTTATAGAAAAAGTCTCAGATTCTGAGACATTTTTCTTGTAGAAAAAGTCTCAGATTCTAAGACATTTTTCTTATAGAAAAAGTCTCAGATTCTGAGACATTTTTCTTATAGAAAAAGTCTCAGATTCTGAGACATTTTTCTTATAGAAAAAGTCTCAGATTCTGAGACATTTTTCTTATAGAAAAAGTCTCAGATTCTGAGACATTTTTCTTATAGAAAAAGTCTCAGATTCTGAGACATTTTTCTTATAGAAAAAGTCTCAGATTCTGAGACATTTTTCTTATAGAAAAAGTCTTAGATTCTGAGACATTTTTCTTATAGAAAAAGTCTCAGATTCTGAGACATTTTTCTTATAGAAAAAAGTCTCTGACTCTGTTACAATTTTCTTATAGAAAAAACCTCAGATTCTCATACATTTTTCCTAAAGAAAAAGTCTCAGATTCTGATACCTTTTTCCTGTAAAGAAAAAAATTAAAAAATGATTTCTTCTACAATTTGTATGTTTTTCTTTTTCTACACATCAACACATTCAATTGTCAAAATTTTGTTGTGTTTATGAAATTCTTGTAAATTTTTTTTTTAACATTTTTTATTTCTTTACAAAATTTTTGATGTGTGAAATACTTGTCAAGTTTACGTGCCACAATATCTTAACAAAAAGAATTTTTTTTTATTCTTTTTTTTGTTGAAATCATATTTTGTAATATTTTTCCAAAAAAATATTGTTCATGGCACATTTTCAAGGGAAAGTGTGGTAAAAAAAAATTATAAAGAAAACAAAATTGTTAAAATTTAAATGTTGTACAAATTAAATTCACAGTATGTGAATCTTCAAACAAAACATACATATCGCTTATTTACTACAATAGTGACTTAACTTAAGAAACCTGATTTTGCAGAAAATAAGTTTAAAGTTCTCAATTGAAAGTGCGTTTTTATTAAATAGGCCAGAACTTATAAAAATTAATAACGGGGCGTACCTAAGACAAATAATTATATGTGCACTGTATTATATTGAGTTATAGGAAAGAAAACAAAATATTTTTTCAAGTTTGGTTGATATTTTGTTATGTTTTTAAGTAAGCTTTAAAATCATAAAAACATTAATTTTAAACTTTATTTTTTAATACAGAAAATAAGGAATGAAAATATACTTCATAGAAAATAATTCTGTGTGCATAAAGCATAATTCATATATTTTCTTTTTGATGTACAATATAATTAGGTTATATGAATATTTAATGAATATGTATACTTGTTTAAGACTATGAGACATAAAACCAATCAAGTTTTTTAATGTGCCAATACCATTTTTCCCTCGTTTCGTCAATATCGCAAATTTAAATCCTTAGCGCGTAGTGTACCGCTTTGACCTTGAAACGACCTTGGCAGAAAGGGTCCTAAGGAGGAATTTAGTTAGGTTTATTTTAGGACTAATGCCTGGCCACTTCAATACTGGTATGCTGGGCGCATTAAACAAGTTTTTTGTCAAACCAGTTACATGGATTGGAGCGTTGTCTTGGTGGAATGTCCAATTATCTCCACACGGTTCGGTAGAAAAGTCTATTAAATGTTCCCGAACAAGTAAAATTATATTGTTACATTATTTTTAGTATGGGCAAATCAAATTCGGAACCGTTCTCTTCATCCAAATGCACCCCATACCATAACGGATTCGCAACCGTGATTTTGCAAATAGCACGTTTGGCGCGGCTATCTTAAATCTCTCCAATATTGGTATTGACGATCATTGCCATCCAAATTCAACTTTTTTATCACTAAATAAGACGAAAAAAAGTTAAATTGAGACGGCGCTGATGGTTACCACTTCTCTTGTAGAGATTTAACACATTTCCGCCAAACGTGCAATTTTCGAAAGCACAGTTTCGAATCCGTCATGGAATAAGATGCATTTGGATCATGAAGAAGGGTTTGAATATGATTTGTTTCCAATAAAAATAGTGCAAAAATATATTTTTATTTGTTGGGGACCATTTAATAGACTTTGATACCGAACTGTATGGAGATAATTGGACATTCTCACAAGATAACGCTCAAATCCATGTCACTCGTTTGAAAAAAAACTTCCTATATGCGCCCAACATACCAGTATTGAAGAGGTCAGCCATTAGTCCCGACCTTCACCCAATTAAATTCCTCTTTAGACCTTTTGTGCCAAGGTCATTTCAAAGTCAAAGCCGTACAAGACCATTAAAGGACTTTAACTTTAAATACTGACAAAACGGGGGACAAGGGGTATTGGTCCATTAAAAAACCTTGGCGGGCTTTATGCCTCCTAGGCTTAAAAAAGTTTAAATACATAAGGCGAACACAAATTTTCACAAAATACTTAATTACATTGCAAATCAAAAAGAATATATAGGAATTTTCTTCTATGCACATATAATTATTTTCTATAGAAAATATATGAAGTATTTCCTTTTTCGTTATTTTCAGTTTTAAAAAATAAGCTATAAAATTAAAATGTTTATGATTTTAATGCTTATATATAAACATAATAAAATATTAACCAAACATAAAAAAATAATTTCTTTTCTTTCCTATAACTCAATATAAAAAAATGCACATATAATTATTTGTCTTAGGTATTGTCTTCTTAAGCAGTGAGTTTAAAGTAAATTATGATATACGGTTTTTTACACAAAAGCATGATATAACGAAGTATTATACTTTATTAACTCAAAAATCACATTTTTTTAGTTATGTTACTATTGTAGTAAATGAGCTATATGTAAAAAAAAAAAAAAAAAAAAATTTAAAAAAATTTAAATAAAAAATTAAATCTATGAGGTAGTGCATGAATATGCTACACATATTTCCGTGTTTTATTTCATAACTTCAGGTATATTATGCCAAAAAAGTAAATGGAAATTAAAACTGCAATATTACACAAATTGTTTTTTATCAACCAGAAGACACGATACCACTTACATTTTTAATGAAATGCAATAGGTATTGCTGCTGAATTCATATATGCTATGGCTTCCCGGCAAGTCTTAACTTTCGAATTCGTGTAGTAATACCTGCCGAACGATGGAGACGGAATAGCTGATTGTGGGAAAATTTATAAACAAAAACTCACGGGCATCTTCAGTCGGCAACCATTGGTTAAAGTTGGAAAAAATTTTCTTCCAAAACTCATGTCCAAATTTTTTAACCAAATCCAGCTCAAAAATT
The DNA here is from genome assembly GCA_963921195.1 of Pegoplata infirma. NCBI lineage: Eukaryota > Metazoa > Arthropoda > Insecta > Diptera > Anthomyiidae > Pegoplata > Pegoplata infirma. Next base: position 51,987,056 of record OY992536.1, on the reverse strand, counting down.
TTACATAATTATTTTTTTTTTTTTTTTTTATTTTTTTTTAATTCTTGAGGGTAAGAATAACCGTAATTTTTAACATTTTGTGGCGCATTATTAAATGGCAATATCTCATGCGTAATGCCAAAATTAAAAATATGGCAAGATATATAATATTTTTAATTTTCAAAAAATTAAAAATTTTTTGTGGAAATTTTTCAAAAATCCTAATCGTTGTTGGAAGGGCGCCACAGGTTAAAATTATCGAATTTTATCCAAATTAAGTTTAAATAAAAATTAGTCTCCAGCTCGATAAAAGGATTAAGGGAAATAAATTTAAAGTTTTTAGTAAAAAAAAAATTCTTAAACTTAAGGAATCACCCGTCAAGTCCAATATTTATTTTACTCAAAAAATTATGTGATTAACTGTTTGTAGTTTATTTAAAAAGTTTTCCGTTTAGTCGTTTTTAAAAGAAAAAACATTTGTTTGATGTTCAGTTTTAATTAATGACTACTTCAGTCCTTAGTTTCAAAAATAACACACTAAAAAATAAAGACTTTCATTAACATTCAATTTTTAAAGTCATTTATTTTTGTTCTGTAAGTAAAAACTACTGATTATTCTTTTGATTTTTAATGATTTGGGTAAGTATTTTTTTTTTTAAATTGTTGGTATTTTTTAATGAAATATCATTAGTTTTTACCTACACAAGTCAGTTATTTTTTTGTAGAAAAAAAAAATTCAAAAAATTATTTATAGAAATATAAAAACATGTTTGTATCAAGTGACTTTGGTACGATGGGTAGAGTGTCTGGCCAGAATGTAGTTGATTGCGGGATCGATTCCCCAAAAATTTTATTAAAAATTTTTAAAAAAATATTTCAATAAAAAATTGTAAAAAATTACCTACGAAATCATTAATTTTTATTGTTTGCGTAGGTTATTTTTTTTTTTAAATTTGTTGGTAAAAATAACTGAACTATCATTAATTTTTAATGTTTTCGTAGGTAATTTTTTTCGAATTTTTTGGGTAAAAAGAGTGAAAAAACGTAATTTTTTAATGTTTAATGTTATTTATTTTAGAAAATTTTGTCAACAGTAAAAAATAAATGTTGATGTTTGTTAAAACAAATGAATAATTTCTGGGATGGTTTTCAATTGCTTATTCACTGGTTTAAAGTGTGTTTTTCATTTGTTTTTGCCTACAAAATATTTTGAGTGTTTTGTTAATATTGACCCTAAAGGGCAACTTTTCCGACCCGGCTGTAGGCAAAATCGCCCAAAGAAAAATGGCCCAAAAAAGAAAACGAAAATTCGCCCAAAAATTTTTCATACAAATTTGAGTCATATTTCATATGAAAAGTTACCCAACATTTTTGTGCAAATTTTCATAGTTTTTGGGCAAAATTTCGAAATTAAAAATTGGGTGATTTTTCATTACGAAAAATTACCCAAAAATTATATATGAAAAATTGCCCAATTTTATTTTGGTTTTATTTTTTGTCAAAATCTTAAAATATCAAAACTGAAATATGTATGTCACAATAAATCTGTATATTATTATTTTTAGAAACAGAAAACGCATATCGTGTTTTTTTTGTAAATTATATATTGAACTAACCACGAATAAGCTGAAGCAAAACCGTTCCGTTGTTGCTAACATACAAAGGCTTTGGTGGGAATCGAACCCAAAACCCCTGCTCTTTCTTGCAGATTACCACGCTATCTAACGCAGCGCAGTAGAAAATCAAAAGTAATGAATTTAAAAACAGTATGCACCTCCGATGAAAGCTCCGCAGGCGAAAAATTTTACCAACAAATTTTAACAAAAAATCGCGCGATTTTTTGTTAAAATTTGTTGGTAAAATTTTTCGCCTGCGGCGCTTTTATTGGTGCTAATTCCAATTTTTTTTATTTCGTTAAAATTTAAGTTTCACACTTAAAACTTTTACATCAATTACTTATGCATTTTACGGGCTGTATTCTCAAAACAACGATCTTTAAAAATAAATAATAAACACGTAACCTATAGTATTATCTTAAAAGTTTTTGTCTTTGTCTTAAAACGATTCTGCGTAACCGGCCTTCGGCCGGGCTTAGATATTACAAACTCCATGCCTTAGACCCACCCTATCCGCAAAAGAAAGTTTTCTGTGTAGTATGTGCTTTGGAAAAAATGTGTTAGAAAAAATATTTTTTTATTTTGGGCCATTTTTCATTTCGTTTTTGGGCTTTTTTTCGTTAATTTTGGGCGAAGTTTCGTATTTTTATTTTTGGGCCATTTTTCATATTTTTTGGGCGATTTTGCATTTGGGCGATTTTTCATAAAATTTTTTGGGCGATTTTTCTTTGGGCGATTTTGCCTACAGCCTTCCGACCCCGACAATTTTGAAATTGGAAAACCTAATGTACATAATATGAAGCACTAGCCATCTTCAAATTGTTTTTTTCTTTTTATTATCGTATTTTTAAGTTGCTATGGTAACCCCCGTAGATCACCTTTTAATATTTGCAGTCCTAGATGAATTTTTAAATTTTTCCTTAACTGCTGTAACATAGTTTACATTTACAAGAAGTAAACAAAAAAATGCATAATTTAATTTTATAATAAAAAGAAGGGTTGAAAAAAATGTTTATACCCCCTACTTAGTGATAGAGGGTATATATAAATTTGTCATTCCGTGTGTAACATCTCAAAATATACGGTGGCTTGCAGTTTATTTCGCGTGATAGATATTAGTTAATAGCTAATAGAAGTAATAATAACACTGTGCTAGTCGCAAAAATTAACAAGCAGACCACCCTGCTGGTAAAGCTAATTCGGGTACGCTGAATTCAATGGTTCTAGCCGTTTTTCAAAGTTAGCGCTCGTATTCGCGATATTCGCGATTTAAAATTGTAAAGCCTAGATAGATAGAAACTATCGCCAGTGAAGCCGAAGCTGCTGCCGGCGCAAACAACATGAGGGAGCTACATCAAATAATCGGCCGTCTTTCACATCAAAAACCGAAACAAAATTACGCCATAAAAGATGCCAGTTCTTACAAATGTAGAAGAACAAGCAAGAAGATGGAGACAACATTTTGAAGAAATAAGTAATATAGCTGATAACATTGAAAGCACTTCGCCTACTGATTCGCTAACAACAACCAATGACGAAATATCCACAGCCTACCCCAGTAGTTAGTTAGTTAATTGTTCTTTATTAGAATTCATTTTAGTATAACAATTGATTTAAAGTACGTATTATAAAATAATAAAGTAAGAACATACGACTTTGACTTAATGTCGTCAGTCGGAAAAAGATAATTTTAAACGATATTGCTTTGTGTTACTTAAAAGTTAATAATTAAATTCATTTACAAGTTCTTTTCTGTAACCTAGCGCATCAATAATATATCTACCCCAGTATAGAGGAAATTGTATGCGCTATTGAAAAGCTGAAAAGAAATAAGTCACCAGGCGAAGATGGTATCCCTCCAGAACTATTTCAGACTAACCCTGTTGTAGCAGCCGAAATCATTCACCCACATATTCGCGAAGCTTGGTTAAAAGAACATCTACCCAACACATGGACAAAAGGTGCAATAATAAAGCTACCGAAAAAAAAACGATTTGACAGAGTGTGACAATTATTGCCATAATAATAAACAACAGATTGGAATGCATCGAAAAGTCAGTACGAGATGAACAGGCAGGCTTCCGACCACACCGCAACTGTGTAGACCAAACAAATACCCTCCGGGTAATCATAGAGCAGTCAGTGGAATGGCGCACGCCACTCTACTTGGTCTTTGTCGACTTCAAAAAAGCGTTCGACTCAATAAAACGAAGTGCAATATGGGAAGCACTAAAAACAAAGGGTGTACCAACGAAATTGATAAATCTGATCAAAGCAATGTACAATAATACCACACTACAAGTTCGCCACAATGGCATAACCATCGAACCGTTTACGACAAACGCCGGAGTAAAACAAGGATGTCCACTGTCACCATTATTGTTCGCCGTTGTTTTGGATGAGGTCATGCTTAAACTTTGCAGCAGAAAAAGAGGCATTGTTTGGGATTTCCATACCCACTTAGAAGATTTTGACTTTGCAGACGATATTTGTCTCATATCGCACAGGTTCAATGATTTGCAGAGCAAGGTAAACGACTTGTTGAGCTGGCAAATACGGTTGGGCTAAATATAAATATCGGCAAAACTCATGCGATGCGAATAAACAACACAACTGACAGTCACATAATGGTACAAGGTCAACGTATAAGTTATGTTAAATCATTCTGCTATCTAGGATGTATGATGTCGATAGATGGAGGAATAGAAGATGACGTGTCACTAAGGCTGAACAAGGCAAGGTCGGCTTTCGGACGCCTGAATAAAACATGGCGATCACCACAGATTTCGCTAAATACGAAGATTCGTATATTTAATGCTTGCGTAAAATCTACACTACTCTATGGAAGCGAGACCTGGCTAATGACAAATGTTATAGCGAGGAGGTTACAAGTTTTTATAAACAAATGTTTGCGTATACTATGCAGAATCTTTTGGCCAAATACAATCAGCAACGTTGAACTATGGAACTTAACAAATGAAGAGCCCATAATACGCCAAATAGCACGACGCAAATGGAAATGGATAGGCCACACACTGCGCAGACCAAGCAGCAGCGTCACACGAACTGCGCTGGAGTGGAACCCCCAAGGTAGCCGACGATCCGGTCGTCCAAAAAACACCTGGCGTAGAACAGTATTGCAGGAACTAAATATGCAAGACAAATCGTTTGATGAAATAAAAGAAATATGTAATGATAGAAATAGTTGGAATTTTCTTGTACAAGCCCTATGTTCCCAAGTGGAATGAATAAAGGAAAAAAAAAAAAAAAACCTAGATACTACAAAAATTAAATGTTTATGCTTTTGGGATAGTTTTTAAATATAAATTTAGAACATAAATTGTTTTTTTTGGCGAAAAATGTTTCCGCGAAAAAAAAAATTTCCGCAAAAAAAAAATCCGCGAAAAAATTTTGTTTTCAAAAAATTTTGTGTTTGTTATGTATCATATTAATTTTTATAAATTAATAGCAAAAGAAAAAAAAATTGGAAAAACAATTTCGTGAAAAAAACTTCCGCAAATAAATTTTTTTATCGCTAATACATACTACAAAATTTTAATGTTTATGCTTTTAGGATAGTTTTTAAATATAAATTTAGAAAGTGCATTGTTTTTTGGCGAAAAAAAAAAATTTCAGCGAAAACAAATTTTTCCGCAAAAAAAAATCCGCGAAAAAATGGTAATTTGGGGTGGGCAAATTTCCTCTCGAATATGTGATTAAAAATTCATTCTTATGCTTTTTGCGCTAAAGAAATACGAATATATCAATATTTTAAAAAAAAAATATTCCACGCCTACAAAAGGGGGCAAATCGAAAAAACGACATTTTCTAATCCTCTGGGTTCAAATGCAGGACTTTGAACTTCTTGTAGCATAAAAATGTTGCATTTGTTAAACAAAAATCACAAAAAATCACGAAAAAAAAATGGTGTTTTTCAGAGGTTGGTTTAGTTCTTCAAAGGGGAACTTTTTCCCCCTGGTCCGATATTGCTCATTTATGAACTTAACCTGCCTAGGAACATAAGACATATTCTTGCCAAATGTCGGGAGTCTAGCTCTTTTATTTTGGACTGCATCGTGTTAACTACAGACGGACGGACAGACGAACGGACGGACATAGCTAGAATGTCTTAGAATCGATCACAGATCATAAATATATATACTTTATGGGGTCCTAGACCTTTATTTAGATGCGTTACACACGGAATGACAAAGTGAGTATGCCCCCATACTGTAGTTGGCGGGTATAAAAATATAGAGAAAAAAATATTGAGTAAAAAAATAGTGTACGAAAAATATGAGAAAAATTTTCATTCCATGCCGTTCCCCGTTCTATTCCATGTCGTTTCCCGTTCTATTCCATTTAGTTATCAGTTCCATATCCTTTCGTTTCATGTGAATTTCATGCAGTTCCGCATGCGTTAAAAAAATGATTCTAAGGCCTTTACCTTACAAATATAAAAAGTTCCATTTTAGATCACTTTTACCAATTTTGGTACCCCTTTTTACCCAAAAATTTTAAACTTCACAATATTCCCTTCTCTTGGATTTTATTTCTGCTGGAGGATGCTACATTAAAAATTTTGACATTCTGGGGGTTTTCAGTTCAATAGTTATAAAAAGATCCATTTTCCACTTTTTTATCCCATTAGTATTAAATTTTTCAAGAAAACTTCAAAATATCAAGTTTCTAGGAAATATAAAAAGTACCAAATGTGCACCCTTTTTACCCCTTTTATGATCATTAGAAACGACATTTCCAAAAAACACGGAAAAAAGTATTAAAAGTACACCTTTTCAAAAAAATCTTTTTGCAGAATGTTTTTTTCTAAAGGATCCAACATTCCAAATATTTAAGCTTGTAGGTCCATTCTTTTAGGAACTATAAAAATTAACAAAAATACACTTTATTACCCCCACAAAAAAGGAAATTTCAAAAAAGTATTTAAAGTAAAATTTTTTACCCCTGTTAGTCCCCTTAGAAACGGAATTTTTAAAAATAATTTTTTCCAGTGTGTTTTTTCAATGAAAGACACTTAATTCCTAATTTCAAGTTCTTAGGAACATTAACTTCTTAAATTCCTTATGTAAACTCATAAAATTATGTAGGTAGGTCAATAATATAAAAATATACAAATTTCGGGAAAAAAAATTCCGCGGAAAAAGTACTTTTTCTAAAATATTTTCTTTTACTGCATTCAAGAGCCATTATTTTAGAAAATATAAAAAGTTCCAAAACTACACTTTTTACACCCCTTAGAAACGAAATTTATGAAAAGTACTGTTTCCAGAATGTTTTTTTACCGAAGTATCCTACATTACAAATTTCAAGTTTCTGGGACCATTTTTTCTGAAAAATATAAAAAGTGCCAAATGTACAATTTTTTACCCCGCTAAAAAACGGAATTTCGAAAAGTACTTTTCCAGAAGATTTTTTTCCAAAGGATCCTAAATTTCAAATTTAAAGTGTCTGGGTCATTATTTCAGGAAATATTAAAAGTACAAATTCTTACCCCTTTTACCCCCTTTGAACGGAATTTCTAAACAGTATTTTCCAAGATTTTTTTTTCACCGAAGGATCCCACAACCAAAATTTCCAGTTTCTGGGACAATTATTTCAGGAAATATAAAAAGTACCAAAAATATTCTTTTTACCCCTTTTGCCCACCGAAGAAACGAAATCTTGTAAAAAGTACTTTTTCCAGAATGTTTTTTTTTTTTCACCGCGTTGAAACCCCGTTAAACAAGCATGAAAAGCCACAAAAATATTTTACAAGGTATTTTTGTCACCCAAAAATATTTTGAAACTAAAAAAAATTTACACTCGAAAAAAATTTTACACTCGAAAAAAATTTACACTCGAAAAAAATATTACACTCAAAAACTATTTTACAATCCAAAAAATTTGACTAATTTTTTTTTTACAAAAATGATTAAAAATTTTTTTACTCAAAATAAAATATTTCTAATCCAAAATTGTTATTTTTTTCATTTAGAACATTTTCTATCACTTAAAAATGTCCTTGTGGTAGGTATTCATAGATTCGTCCAAGTCGAATTTAACTTTCGTTCATGTTTTACTTGATTTTTTTTAAATTAACTGAAATGTTATGTGCAAAGAAAAACTATTTTTGTACTATTTTGTTGCATTTAACAGAAGTTTTTTTTTTACATTTGTTCCTTTTGCACTGCAACCACCTTAATGTTAACCATAAACGTATATTAGGGTGGACTGAATAAATTTAACTTTTCAATTTTGTAGCAGAATACCAGCCAAACGATGAGTATTGAAAAGCTAATTATGGGAAAATATATGCACAAAATATTTTCAGGGTACTTTTAATTTGCTACCAACGATTAAAGATGGACAAATAGAGGTTTTTGAGTAAAATTTATCTTGAGCTATACCCGCAGATGATTTCAAAGACTACTTTCAATGTTTATTAAATCAACCCATAAAATCTTTTGAGATGCAATTTGCTCCAATGTGGTACACAGATGATGGTCTAGATAGAGATATAACAGTAGAAGAAGTTAAAAAAGTTCTGAACTCAACAAAGCCAAATAAAGCACCTGGAGCGGACAGAGTTCCGTACGAAATGTTTCAAAATGCGTCAGTAGAATTTCTTACCGAATTAACAAAAACTTTTAACATTTTGTTTGAAACTGGTAGCGTCGATGAAAAATTCGTGCAAAGTATTATTTTCCCAATCCACAAAAAGGGAGATCTTAATAACCCAAATAACTACAGGGGGATATCATTTATGAATTGTGCTGCAAAGTTGTTAATGGGAGCTATTCATGCAAGACTTACAAGCTGGATAGAAACACATAATGTCTTAAATGAATTTCAAGCTGGTTTTAGACCTCATTATTCAACGGTCGACAATATATATAATCTGTCAGCCTTAGTTCATTTAAAAGGTATGAAAAAAAAGAAGGTCCACGCATTTTTTGTAGACTTCAAAGCAGCCTTTGATAGAGTATGTAGAAGTTCATTGATATTTAAGCTACATGACTTAGGCATCTCCACAAAAGTCGTTAATTTTATAGAGAATATATATAAACACACGAAATCTGCAGTTTGGACAGGAAACGATTTATCAGATTATTTCGATACGTACACAGGAGTGAAACAAGGTTGTCTTTTATCACCATTGTTATTTACATTGTACCTTAATGACCTCCACGAATATCTAGGCGGTGGCTTGATGATACAAGATACAAATGTCCGTTTGTTACTTTACGCTGACGATATTGTTATATTGGCAGATGATATAATTGTTCTGCAAAGAATGGTAAATAATTTGGAAAGATATTGTGACTTATGGAATATGGAAGTAAATATGAGCAAATCTGAAATGATGGTATTCCGAAATGGTGGTTGCAGGGACCTGATAATGTTTCTACTTTGTTTTATATTTGTAAAATTAAGTATTCATTTTAATATTTTGTTTTGGTTTTGAATTTTGTAAAAAACATTTGGTATGATTCATTTTGTCAACTCGAAAATAAAAGTTCCCAATTTTTATAAATATTTTATTAATTTTAAATTGTCATTTAAATATCCACCAACCCCACATTCTGGCGATCTTGCTAAATATTTTTGCACAAAAAAAAAATATGTACATCGAAAATATACAGCCGTATCCATAATTGCAATTTTTGAACTTTATTTACATCGATCTGAAACAATTTAATTGATGCTCAACATTTTTAATTAATTGCCATCATATCAATTATCGTCATCCGAATCATAAAAAAACCATTAAACGTTACTGAAGATACTAAAATTGTAATTTTTCAAATGAGAAGATAGTGGTCAAGTTATCATATTTGTTGACACTGGTAATTGCGATTTTTTAATGTCCAATAAATCTGAGGAAGTTGCGAAAATTTGCTTCAAATTCATATGCTAAACATTTAAAAAAAAAATACAACGTCAAAATATATGTATGTACGTACGTAACAATTTTAAGAAGAATCCAATATCAAAATTTATTCATCAATTATCCATAACATACTCTCAAACTGTCAAACGTCATTCAATGAAAAGAAGAAATTGTTGGGATACATATACTTATTTGTTTGATCTTGAAAAAACATTTTGAAAACAGCTATCAAACTCTCGGAGGTGCTGAAAAGAATATTTGAAATATATGTATGTTTCTTTTCAATTATTTAATTTTAAATTTATTTGAAATCATCTTTCAAATTTCATCAAATTTCAAAACTTTATCTTCACAATTTGAGTTCTAATATATGTATAGTATTTGTTTTATATTTTTTATTATTGTTCTTTGTTTTAGTTGTTGAATTTTACTTACACAAGCTTCTTCTTCGAAAATGTTACCACTAAATTTAAATATTCACAATGCTTTTCAAAAACAAAAAGATACTACAAATACAATTAACACTATTAACCCGGATCAAAACACACTCTCTTTACAATCCCCTAATCCAAATTTCGAATCGGTCAATAGGTTTCCACAAAGCAATTTAAATTTTGAAACATCCTGTTCTGCTAAAATTGAAAATTTAGTAGAAATGTTAAAAGGTAATCTAGGTGAAACGCTTAATAAATTATCTCTTGAAATAAAGTATCTAAAAGATCAATTAAATTCTCGATTGTGTTCGCAAAATCAGAAATTTTCAAAAGCACCTGTTCGACCAAAAAATAAGAATACTGTTTGTCGTTATCATTTTAAACTTGGTAATAAAGCGAACAAGTGTGAGCAACCTTGTTCATTTCCGAAACCAATTTTAAAATCTAATCAAACTAAAACGCCAACTTTAGCAATGACAAGTGATGGCGGTATAAACATGTCTTCACTTCGACTTTTTGTTTTTGATAAAAATAATAAACTTAATTTTCTAATTGACAGTGGAGCAGAAGTTTCTGTTTTACCTTCCTCCAAATTTAAAGGTTCCAATAGAGTAACTGATATTGTGCTAACCGCTGCAAACGGCTCCGACATTCCAACTTATGGTAAAAAACTACTCAATGTTAATTTAGGCTTACGTCGCGAATTCTCGTTTGTATTTCTGATTGCTAATATTTCAAAACCTATTATTGGTGCTGATTTTTTGAATAAATACGGTCTATTAATTGATATTAAACATAAACGACTTATAGATCCCCTAACTAAGCTATCTGTAAACGCCATTTCTTTAAGTTGTGATACCCCTTTACCCAAATTATTTTCCGTTGATAACAGGTATACGTTATTATTGAAAGAATTTCCATCATTGATCTCTGAACCTGATTACACAAAACCCGTAAAACACTCGACAGTCCATAGACTTGTCACGGAAGGTTCTCTTCCATTCACAAAGCCCAGAAGATTAGATCCGATAAAATATAGAGTAGCTAAGACTGAATTTGAATTCCTAGTTAAATCTGGTATATGCAGACCATCGAATTCCAGCGTGGCTTCAGCCCTACACTTAGTTCCAAAAAAAGACCCAAATGACTGGCGCCCCTGTGGTGATTTTAGACGACTTAATGCAGTTACGGTTCCTGATCGTTATCCTCTGCCACATATTCATGATCTTAATATGAACATTCGGAATAAGAAAGTATTTTCAAAACTTGACTTAATTCGTGCATATCACCAAATACCAATGGCGGAGGAGGACATTTACAAAACAGCTATAACAACTCCTTTTGGAATGTACGAATTTGTCCGTATGCCTTTTGGCCTGAGAAATTCAGCGCAAACATTTCAACGTTTCATCAATGAAGTATTTAAAGGATTAGATTTTGTATTTACTTACATTGACGATGTTTTAATAGCTAGTGAGAATGAGGTAGAACATTTAGAACATTTAAGGCAGGTTTTTCGACGTTTGGAGGAATATGGTTTAAACATTAAACCTGGTAAATACACTTTTGGAGTGGATAATATAGATTTTCTGAGTCATAATATATCTCAGAGTGGCATTCAACCTTCCGAGGAGAAAGTTTCTGCAATAAGAAATTTTGAAAGACCTTCGACTGTTAAACAGATGCAGAAGTTTGTTGGTATGGTAAATTATTACCATCGTTATATACCTAAATTAGCACACACAACTTCAATTTTACATTCAATGATAAATAAGGCACTAAAGAAAAAGATAAAGAATTTAGAGTGGGATAATGACGCAAATCAGGCGTTCGAAGAGGTTAAACAAAGTTTTGCATCACGTGTTCTATTAAATCACTTTAATAGCGATGCAGATTTGACTCTTACTGTAGATGCTTCAAATGTGGCAGTTGGTGGTGTCTTACATCAAACTTATGAAGGTCAAACAGAACCTTTAGCATTTTTTTCTAAAAAACTGAGTCCATCAGAAACAAAGTATAGCTCGTTTGATCGTGAGCTACTTGCAATTTATTTAAACATAAAACACTTTAGATACTTATTAGAAGGGCGTACTTTTACAGTATACACAGATCACAAACCGTTAACTTGTGCCATGAATTCGAAAACAGAAAGGAGCCCACGACAAACTAGACATCTAGAATACATTTCACAATTTACTACAGATATCAGGTATATTCGCGGTGATTCTAATGTTGTTGCAGATAGTCTTTCGAGGCCTTTTGACGTCGATGTAATTGAAAATTGTGATTTAAATTTAAAAACACTTTGCAGAGAACAACAATGCGATTCGGAGATTAAGGAGATTGTTGGTGATGCGAGTCATTCGTGTAACCTAAAATTAGTTAAAGTACCTTTTATTAACCTAGAAATTTGGTGTAAAATGTCGCTTGATAATCCTCGGCCGTATATCCCTTCGTCACTTCGTAAAATGGTTTTTACCAAATTGCACGGTATTTCGCACCCGGGAACACGGTCAACAAAGCGTTTAATCTCACGAAAATACTTCTGGCCGAAAATGAACAAACAAATTAATACATGGTCCAGAGAATGCTTAAACTGTCAAAAGTCGAAAGTACATAAACACACAAAATCACCTATTGAAAAAATTCCTATTCCTAATGGTCGTTTCGAACACATTCACTTAGATATAGTTGGTCCTTTGCCATCTTCACGTGGATATAGGTACATGCTTACTGTTATAGACCGTTTTACTCGGTGGCCAGAAGTGTATCCTCTAAGAGATATAACGGCATCCACTGTTGTTGATGTACTTGTCAGAAATTTTATTTCAAGATTCGGTGTACCATTAGAGATTACTACAGACCAGGGAAGCCAATTTACGTCACTGATGTTTTCGGAATTAGCAAAGTTCTTAGGCAGCCATAAGATAACAACTTCTGCCTACCACCCACAAGCAAATGGCATCATAGAAAGGTTCCATAGGCAACTAAAAGCGACATTAATGACTAAAGGTGATTCATCGAAATGGTACGATGAGCTTCCAATAGCATTGCTTGGATTACGTTCGATTTACAAGGAAGATATGAAGGCCACCCCGGCCGAAATGGTTTATGGCCAAAATTTACGGTTACCGGGAGAAATTGTTGTTTCACAACACAATTTTGATGCTTCTGATGTTTTATTTAAATTAAAAGATAATTTTAAAAGCGTGAGATCTAATATGTCACATCACAAAGATCCACAATCTGGAATACATGTCCCAGAGGATTTGAAAAGTTGCAAGTTCGTATTTTTGCGGCGCAACAATAAGAGATCGTTACAGCAACCTTATGAAGGGCCATTTAGAGTAGTTGAAAAAGATAAAAAATGTTTTAGAATTGAAAAGGACAATGAGCTTGTTACGGTACCTATTGACAGATTAAAGCCAGCAATTATTGAAACATACACTAATGTGAGTAGCACTAATACTGTACAAAATACACGGAAAGCAAAACAAGTTACATTTAATTTACTACCGGTAAATCTTTTTCGAAGGGGAAGTAGTGTAGGGACCTGATAATGTTTCTACTTTGTTTTATATTTGTAAAATTAAGTATTCATTTTAATATTTTGTTTTGGTTTTGAATTTTGTAAAAAACATTTGGTATGATTCATTTTTGTCAACTCGAAAATAAAAGTTCCCAATTTTTATAAATATTTTATTAATTTTAAATTGTCATTTAAATATCCACCAACCCCACAGTGGTAGACTAGCAGCACATGAAAAAATAATATACAAAGGGCAATATATAAAGATCGTAAACGAATACTGTTATTTGGGAGTAATTTTAACGCCGAAAATGAGTTTTACAAAACATCTAGAAAAAAGAAATGCTTCCGCAAAGAATAGCATAAACGCCACTTGGAGAAGTTTTATGGCAAAAGAAAACATTGCAATTGAAACAAAATGGGCACTTTTTCAATCTGTATGTCGTTCTATACAAACATACGCAGCTCAAATATGGGGATGCTGGTTATTTGACGAAGTGGACAAGTTACAACGTTATTTTATAAAAAGAATCCTTAAGTTACCAGATTTCACACCAAATTATGCTTTGAATTTAGAAACAAATGCAGAATCAAGTTATTTTTACACTCTAAACCTTCATATGAATTACATTTTTAAAACCCTCTTTCGATATAAAGAAAACAGACTGCCCTATAAGCTCTCTACGCTAATTTTAAGAAACGACATATTTTGGTCAAAGCAAATTAACGAATTAGGCAGCGAATTTAATATAAAATTTGAAGATTTGTCAGAAGAAGAATGGCTTTCGAGAGGTACCCTGTTAATACAACAAATGAAAATCAAAACCCGTACACAAATGCAAGAAAAAGCTTTAAGCAGTAGAACAAGATTTTATAAATATTTGGATTACAGTAAAGGGGCAGATTATCTTACAGCGTACAAAAGCCTTAACCAAATCACCATAATTTTTAAAACCAGATGTGATATTTTACCTTTACGTGCTAATACGTTTAACAGTAGTGAAAGCAAAACGTGCACTTTGTGTAATTTAGGTGAAGATGAGACACTGCAGCATTTCATTGCAACATGTCCTATACTCAGAGAATTCAGAAGCAGGCATTTAGGTAAAAGTTATTTAAATGAAATGGAATTGATAAATATTTTAAATGGTAAAATTTTTGATGGATGGAATAGGCTATATAAATTTGTTACTAATGCATTAAATTATAGAAAAATGATATTGGAAGAATTTGTATAATTACTTAGTTTAAACTTAGGTTTGTTAAGATATATATTTATAACAGACGACTATAAGTCATTGTTATGAATTACCCACTTTATTTATTTTTATTATTTAAATAAAGATTACAATACAATACAATACAAATCTTGGAATTTTTTCTTCCAATTCAGGTCAAAAATTTGGAAAAAAAATTGAAATTTGGTACGTGTGTTTAGCTGCCTGAAAATAGAATCTCTGTTTCTAAGTTAGAAAAAAGGATAAAAAAGTGTACTTTGGTACTTTTTTTGGTACTAACAAGGGAAGTATCTCAACCCTAATGAAACGATTTGCCTGAAACTTAAAATATATATTAAAGAGACGATTTTAAGGTTGGGGTGTCTCGGCTTATCGGCCATATCGGTGTTTAAAAATTTCGTTGTCCCCTTATGAAACCAAGTGGACCTTCGGGAAAATTTTTATAACTTCCGAACTAACAGGAATATTGTCTAGGGAAAAAATACGGGTCAACTTAAATTTAATAAAGATTATTTCTTATCCATATGGATATCGTAGGTCTAGGTCTTCACATAAGTACCCCCCAAAATTTTCACATTTTCCTGAAAAAAATATTTAAAAAAAATACTTTTTACAATGTTAGGTCACCATTGGATAGGCATTAAAAAAACCTTTCTTCTCATATGAAAGCATCATATAGTTTCTTAAAAATAAATGGCTGAAAAATCCAAAAAACGATTTATTCACCATTTTTTGACCCATGTTTTGAACCCCTAAATCCCCGATATGGCCGATAAGCCGAGACACCCCAGCCTTAGAATTGTCTCTATTATATATATTTTAAGTTTCAGGAAAATCGGTTCATAAGGGTTGAGATACTTCCCTTGTAAGAAATAATGATCATAAATTTGAAATTTATATAAAAAATACTGAAAAAAAGTACTTTTTGAAAATTACGTTTCTAAGTGGGCAAAAAGGGATAAAATATTGAACTTTGACACTTTTTCTTTCTCCTGAAAAATTGGGCAAAGACACTTCAAATTTCAAATCGAAAAAAAATTTACTAAAAAGTACCAGTTATGTACTTTGGTACTTTTTCTATCTTCTGAAATAATGGTTTAGAAACTTGAAATTTGGAAAAAAAAGTACTTTTTGAGTATATTTTCATTCTAAGAGCTTAAAAAAGTGCATTTTAAACTTTCTCTTAAAATAATGGCAATAAAAACTTAAATTTTGAAATGTAGTAGGATCATTCTTCGGGACAAAACATTCGAAAGGAAAGATTTTAGGAATTTCTAAATCTATGAGGGTATAGTGGGGTAAACAAAATGAAATTGGAAACTTTTTCGATATCCTGGACTCTTATTCTGATCCTTATTTTATATGGTGTTAAATATTATATAATACGGTGTTTAATCCTAAAATATTTTCGAACTTTTTAGATAAATTTGGCCAAAAAAATTTAGAAGAATCAAAAATTAACCAACCAAAACAAATATATTTTTTTTTATTTTTCTGAACACCCTAACGTACATATTGTACGTGTTTGTGTTAGCAGGGAAAAAAGTTTTCATTTTTATTGTGTTTTATATTTTTTTGTAAAAAAAAACAACAAAAAACATTTTTAACGAGTTTCTGTCAACAATTATTCAAGTATAAAGTTTGTTTTTAAACAAAACTATTTATCACAGTAAAGCAATGCTTTGCTTTCAGAGCACATATGGGCAAGTCCATGGAAAATTTAACTGGCGGGGCATGATTTTGTTAATTTTTATATGATGATTTATTAACGTCAGGTCTAATTTTAAAAATGGTTTATAATGACGAAATATAATTAAATTTTTGTATACCCTCCACTCTACACCATTTACAGATGTAATTCATAAAAAATCAATTGTAATTCGAAGATTCTACTTGTAATTTGAAGGTTCCTTTTGTGAAACGAAGATTCCATTTGTAATTAAAAAATTCTACTTGTAAAGATTCTATTTGTAATTCGAAGATTTAATTTTTAAAAATCAAAAACTTTTTCTAAAGGAGGCTAAAAGATGAAAATTATCCGTATCCGTTAAGGGAGGTTAAAAGTCTTAACGTGAGCAATTCTTAAACAGCTAAAAAATATAAATACGCAATCTATATTACATATATAAAAGAGTAATGTGACTGACTGACTGACTCATCATCGCCCAGTCCAAACCGCTGAAGCTAGAGACTTGAAATTTGGACTGTAGGCTCCCGGAATATAGATCCACTAAGGCTGGATTTTTGCCAATGTTAATTCTATGGGGGTAAAAGGGTAAAAAACTGTACTTTTGGTACTTTTTATATCTAATGAAATAATGGTCATGGAGACTTGAAATTTGAACTGTATGTTCACTTCCCGGAATACAGATCAACTATGGCTGGATTTTTGCCAGTGTTGACTCTAAGGGGGCAAAAAACTGTACTTTTGGTACTTTTTATATCTCCTGAAATAATGGTCATGGAGACTTAAAATTTGGACTGTATTTTCACATCCCGGAATACAGATCCACTAAGGCTGCATTTTTGCCAGTGTTGATTCTAAGGGGGTAAAAAGGGTAAAAAACTGTACTTTTGGTACTATTTATATCTCCTGAAATAATGGTCATAGAAACTTGAAATTTGGACTGCATGTTAACCTCCCGGAATATAGATCCCCTAATGCTTAATTTTTGCCAATGTTGATTCTAAGGGGGTAAAAAGGGTACAAATCTGTACTTTTGGTACATTTTATATTTCTTTAAATAACGGTACTAGAAACTTGAAATTTGCAATGTCGGTTCACTTCCCGGAAAAAATATTCACTAAGGCTAGGTTTTTGCTAATGTTGATTCTACGGGGGTAAAATGGGTAAAAAAGTGTTCTTTTGGTACTTTTTATATCTCCTGAAATAATTTTCATAGAGAGTTGAACTTTGGACTGTACGTTCACATCCTGGAATATAGATCCACCAAGGCTGGATTTTTGCCAATGTTGATTCTAAGGGGGTAAAAATGGTAAAAATCTGTACTTTTTGTACCTTTTATATTTCATTAAAAAATTGTCACAGAGACTTGAAATTTGGACTGTATGTTCACCTCCCAGAATATAGATCCCCTAAGGCTGGATTTTTGGTACCTTCTATAAAAAGTACCTTTTATTGAAAGTACCTTTTATAAAAAGTACCTTATATAAAAAGTACATTTTATAAAAAGTACCTATTGTAAAAAGTACCTTTTATAAAAAGTACCTTTTATAAAAAGTACCTTTTTTAAGAAGTACCATTTATAAAAAAAATACCTTTTATAAAAAGTATCTTTTATAAAAAGTACCTTTTATAAAAAGTACCATTTATAAAAAGTAAGTTTTATAAAAAGTACCTTTTATAAAAAGTACCATTTATGAAAAGTACCTTTTATAAAAAGTTCCTTTTATAAAAAGTACCTTTTATAAAAAATACCTTTTATAAAAAGTACTTTATAAAAAGTACCTTTTATAAAAAGTACCTTTTATAAAAAGTACCTTTTATAAAAAGTACCTTTTATAAAAAGCACCTTTTATAAAAAGTACCTTTTATAAAAAGTACCTTTTATAAAAAGTACCTTTTATAAAAGTACCTTGTTGGAAAAGTACCTTTTATAAAAAGTACCTTTTATAAAAAATACTTTTTTTAAAAATACCTTTTATAAAAAGTACCTTTATAAAAAGTACCTTTTATAAAAAGTACCTTTTGTAAAAAGTACCTTTTATAAAAAGTACCGAAAGTACTTCTTGGTACTTTTTTTTTCCTGATATAATATTCATAGAAACTTTTTATATTTCCTGTAATGTAGTAGAATTGGGTAAAAAAAACATTCTGGGAAAAATACGTTTTGGTGGTAAAATGACTAAAAAAGTGTATTTTCGGTACTTTTGATATTTTCTGAAACAATGATCCTAGAAAATTGAAAGATGGAATGTAGGATTTTTCGGTGAAGAAAAAAACATTCTGGAAGAGGTACTTTTTGGAAATTCCATTTCTAACGGGGGTTAGAAAGTGTACTTTTGGTTAGGGTGTTCAGTCGATTAATTCTTGTTCGATTAATCGAACAATTTTAGACGAATAATTCTTCGATTAATTTAAAATTGCCAATTTCGATTAAAGGATTAATCGAAGAATTTATGCCGATTAGTCGAATAATAACAATATGAAGTTTTTCTGGAAATATATACAATTTTTTAAAAGTTTTAAGGCCAGTAAACAAACCAAATATATGTGGCCATTGGAATTAAAAAAATAAACAGTCATGTTTACTTGAGTGGTCCTTATTTTAAATCTTTTTCAGATTTTTGCTCCAAATTTTGGCCCAAATCGGTTAACTGTATGTCAAAGTTTCGAGTTTTTAGCAAAAACGCACTAAATTATAAAAAAAATCAAATTTTATGAATACGCTCAACCCAAAATATTTTTTGTTTAAGATTTTCGCAAATGTAGAAAGATAAAAAAAAATGTGATATCGGTAATCCATATAAATTTGGCAAAAAAATTGTTTTTGAATTCTACACATTTTTCAAATCTCCAAAATAATTTTTCTTTTAAATTTTCTCAAACAAATTAGCAGAAAACTTAAATTTTGATTTGTTTTAATATTATAATCAATACTGTTATCTACTTAAGTACCAATTTTTTATAAAATTGTCGAAAAAAAATCTTGTAATATCGAAAATTTCTGAATTTGTAATTATTCGATTAATCGAACAATTTTAAAATGTTATTCGTTTAATCGAATAATTTAAAAATGGCAAATGTCGATTAATCGTTTAATCGAACAATAAAAAAACCCGATTAATTGAACACCCTACTTTTGGTACCACCCAAGAGAAGGACATATTTTAAAACAGGTAACAGTGGTGTAAAATGGTACTTTTCATATCTTCTATAAGATAAAGACAAAAGAACTTTTTATTTCTTTAACGCATATTATATGGAAAGGAATGAAACTAACATGGAACGAAAGAAAATGAAATTGGAAATGAAATGGAATAGAACGGGGAACGAAATGCAATAGAGCTTGGAACAATATGGAATGATACTTTTTACTCAAATTTTTCGTATTTGACTTTTTTTACTCCATATTTTTTTTCTTTATATGTTTTTCCACTCAAACTTATTTTTATTCCAATTTCTTTTTTCCCTCAAAACCCGTTATAAGGGCTCGAAAATTGTCAATATCGTTTTTCACCGAAACGAGCATGATGACGTACTAGCGAAGTTATTCAAATTTTATTGTTCAAATTGTTCATTGAAATATTATTTTATGAAAGACTTAAACGGTCACAAGTAAATAAAACAAAGACTATGTAGGGGAATTTTTTGAAATCGATAGAGTAATCCTGATCCTTCTATTATCCGGTAATCAATACAACCGGTAACGAAGTACCGGGATGGCAAGCTAGTATTTTATAATTCTGTTTTTTTTTTCTTTGAAAGATGAATTATTTTAATATTTTTAAAATTTTATAACACAAAATTTTGTCAACAAGAATTGCCAGGGTTGCAATTTAATTGTAGAACTATTTTTTTAAGACAAAATCGACTGCAGTTGTACAGCAAATACTACTGAACCGATTTTGATGATATTTTTTCTGATTTGTAGATTATTAAATTCTCTAGTACTTACCGTGACCATTTTTTGAAAAATATTGATTTTTGTTGAAATTATGCTAATATAAACATAAAAAATTAAAAAAATTTACTTTTCTTCTTTCATAACAAACATAATTAGGTCAAAATTTTAAAAAAATTTCCACGATTAGTACTAGAGAATTTAATTATTTTCCAAAAAAAAAAAAATCTAAGCATGTATTAAATTATTTTTCAATTTCATTTTCTTTGGATAAAGAAAATCTTCAATTTCAAAAGCCATAATCTTTCGCAAAATTTGATAGTTGCCATTTTTTTGTCTATTACAAGAATTTCTGTGTCTTGCGGGAAGTCCATAAAAATTGCCCCATATTTATTTAAAAATGTATTCATATAAAATCATAACAAACAAAAATTAACAAAAAAATGTATATAAATATGTTTCAAATCAAAATTTAAAAACAAACTTCTTTATATTTTTTACACACGTACAGTGTACGTAGTACACTCAATTTCCCAACATAGTTTTTTAAAAAAAATCTGCAAAAACAACTTTTATGCACTCGTAGTAAGTTAATTTTTTTTTTTCTGCTTGATTTTAATTACTTAAACAATTAAAAAATTCCAGTTTTGTTTTGATAAAATATTCAAAAAATTTACTGTTTTTATCAGTTTTAAAATAACATTTTCAACAAAAAAATATACATATAAAAAAATGTATATGAAAGGAAATAATCATTAAAGTATTTCTCTTTTTGATTAACAAAAGCAAAGTGTACTTAAAGCTTAATATGCATTTTTATAACTTTTTCACAATTATATCGTTTTTTTTTTTCTCCTTCTCTGGTCATTGTTTTTTTATATTTAAAATAGTTCTTATTCGTTTTATCCTTTAAGGAAACCACAATTTTAACTTATTTTAGTAGAAAAACTTTAAAAGGCGCTACAGTAGGTTTGAAATTTTCTTGGAAATTTCATGTAAACCAGCGGTTACCAACCTTTTTGGCTCGCGTACCCCTAATTTTAAATTTTATCAACCGCGTACCCCCTAACGAGTTTTTTGTTTTCGTTAAAAAAACTTCACATATAAATATTAGAGTTTATATGTGAATGTTCGCTCCTTTGGGTGGTTAGTTCAATGCATCTGAAAACACGGATTTTGAGCTGATTTTTCTGCAGAGCAAAAACGGCTGAAAATATTGTAAATATTGGGGTAATTGTGACCAAAACACCAAAAATTAAAACAACGGACGTTTTTTGAACTTTTTAAAAAAAATATATAATTTTTTAATTTTTTTTTTAAATGTTTTTTAATTCGAGGGAAATACCCCCAATTACAATGCATGGGCATTTTGAACTTAACAAAATTGTACTAAAATTTGCTCAAAAACCAGGCTTCAAAGAAAAATTTGGGAACCATGTTCAGAATCAGCATCGAAAGGTTAATCGAAAACAAAAATATCATCTAAAAAAATCGCAAAAAATGCTCTATAAATTGCACAAAAATACGTTATTTGAATGAAAATGTTTCCATGAGAAAAATAATTCAGAATCTGAAAATTTGTTTACAGGAAAAATGTCTCCAAATCTGAGACTTTTGCTATATAGGAAAAATGTACTTTAATCTAAGAATTTTTCTATAGGAGAAATATATCAGAATCTGAGGCTTTTTTTGTAGGAAAAAAGTTCAGAATATGCGAATTTTTTGTTTGAAAATCTGAGAATTTAAGAATTTTTATAAGAAAAAAAAGTTATAACAAAATTATGTAAGATATTTTATAAGAAATGAAATTTGAGTGGAAAAAATTTGAGTAAAAAAAAAAAATTTGTGAAAAAAATATTGAGAGAAAAAATTTTAAAAATATTCCAGTAAAAAAATTTCATGACATTTTGTTTGCTGTTTCATTCGATTTAGTTCATTATTTAGTTCTATTTCGTTCTCTGTTCTTTCTCTCTTTTGTACCCTGTTCCATTCCATTTCGATCCATTATGGTTTCTTTACTTTCCCTTAAACATAAATAAAAGAAAAAAAATAATTAAATAAGAAAAGTACCATTTTACCCTACTTTTATCCATTGTTAGACCCGTCTTACTCTTGAAAATGTTTGTTTCCAAATATTTTCTTCTCATGAATGGAAATTCAGATGTAACTTCAAAAATGTCATACCCCAAGTACAATTTAAAACTTAACTGGTTTTTAACTTTCTTTTTACCACATTTGAATCGAAATTTTCAAAATAAAATTTCGTTGGATAATACAAAATTCCAAGATTTTAGAACCATTATTTAAGGTTATGGAAAAATCACCAAAGTACCATTTTTTACCCTTTTCAGCCCTTTTAGAATCAGAACGTTTTTAAAGTCTTTATTCGGAATATTTTGTTCTGCTGGAGGGTCCTACATTCCAAATATTATGTTTTTATGACCAATATTTAAGGATACCAAAAAAGTACCAAATTAAGCTTGTTAGACCATCTTTGAATCTAAACCTTTTAAAAAATACTTTTCTCAAAATATATTTCTCGATGTATGATTTCTACACTTCAAAATTGTAAAAGAAAAGTAAAAGAGTGTCAAATTTTATTTTCTACCCTTTTAAGACCAATTCAAATAGAAATTTTCTACACAGTGCTTTTTTGAGTATGGCTTTTTCGCTAGCGGATCCTACATTCCAAAAATCGTGTTTTATAAGAATAGATCGAAAAAGTGCCAAATAACGCTTTTTTCCTTGTATCAAAACTTTTTAGAAGGTACATTTGCTAGGATAATTTTTACAGGAGATAGAAAAGTACCAAAATTCAACTTTTTAACAATTTTTGCAAAATTCAAATAATAATTTTAAAATAGCGCTTTTTTGTATTTTTTTGCGCTGAAGGATTCTACATTTCCAACGTCATGTTTATAGGATCATTATATGAAAAGAAGGAAAATGTACCAAAGTTCACTATTTTCCTCTTTTTTTATAATGTTTTTTTGCGCTGGAGGATCCTTTCATGACCATTGTTTTAGAATATCGTAAAAGTACTAAATTACACTTTTTTACTCATTTTGATTGAAACTTTAAAAAAGTACTTTTGTCAATATTTTTCCGCTGTAGGATCTTACACTTCAAAATTATAGTTTCTAGATCCAGAAGACATAAAAAGTACCAAATTAATTTTTTTTTCCTTTTCAGTCCAATTAAAATGGAAATTTTGTCAAAAAAGTACTTTTAGCAGATTGACCATTATTTAAGAAGATAGAAAAGTACCAAAGATCCTACATTGAAAATATCAAGTTTTTACGACCATTATTTCAGGGGATCGAAAAAGCACCAAAATATTTTTTTGGCGACACGAAATAACTCCCACATGAAATAACTCCCACCTAAAAAATGAAATAAGTCCCAAAAAAAACTCCATACAAAGTTGGGAGTTATTTCATATGAAAAAACTCCTAATTTAGTGGGACCTGTATCATTTTTGTTGGGAGTTATTTCATAATTTTTTCGGTGGGAGTTCTTTCATATGAAAGAACTCCCACTACAATAGCGATGAAATAACTCCCACTATTGTTTCATTCTTGGTGGAAGTATCTAGAACGTTTTGACTTATATAATATTATTATTAATAAATTAAAATTCGTTGTGATTTTGGTACCAAATTTTAGGACGAAGTGCTTTTTTTACAAATTTTGGAAATTTTGCTACCAAAACTGGCAAGGATTTTTGAGGTAAGAGCGCACATACAAAATTGTTATAAAAAGCGGAGAACGCGAAAGTTATCCAACGTGTTTCGTTTTCGATAACATAGAAAATTTTTCGATAACACACAAGATTGTTGAAAAAAGTACCGCAGGTGAAAATTTAAAAGATTAATTTAGAACTTGTTGTAAAAAGCGCCGCAGGCGAAAATTTGGTACCAAAAATCGCGGCGATTTTTGGTACCAAATTTTCGCCTGCGGCGCTTTTTACAACAAGTTCTGATTAAATCTTTTAAATTTTCGGTAAAATACAAATTTGTTGCAATAAGCGCCGCCGGCGAAAATTTGGTACCAAAAATCGCCGCGATTTTTGGTACCAAATTTTTCGTATGCGGCGCTTTTTACAACAAGTTCTGATTAAATTCGGTACCAAAAATCGCCGCGATTACCGAAAATTTGATAACAAAAATCGCCTTTTTTCGACTACGAAGCTTTATACAAAGTGTTTGTATGTTACTGAATATTTAGTGCAAAACATCGCCGCGATGTTTGAATGTAACCGAAGCAAGTCAAATAGAACACTCAATGTATTTTTGCATCTTTTCGAAAAGCGCTGAAAAAAAACAAACCAGCCGTCAAGTTTCGCATTTGGCAGTTATTATTACTTGTTTGTATTGTACCGAAAGTAAGATCAGGATCCTCGTGCTCGACTTAACTGATATATTTTCCCTTATTGTTTGTTTAATTTTGTTGAGACTTCTAAATTTTTTTATTGGGACTTCTATCATTATTAATGGGAGTTATTTCATTGGCACTTATTTCATTTTGTAGGTGGAAGTTATTTCATTGTGGTAGGGACTTATTTCATTTTTTTCTCCATTGGGACATATTTCATTTTTGGTGGGATTTATTTCATTGGGAGTTATTTCGTGGGAGTTATTTCATGTGGGAGTTATTTCGTGTCGCCATTTTTTTTACCCGTCTTTGAATCAAAACTTTCTACACAGTTATTATGTAAAAATGTTTTTTTTTGCTTGAAAAAATATTCAATTCAATTTCTGGAATTAAGTTTAAGAGAAGAAAAAACTACCGAAGATGGGTCAATCCAAATATCAAGTTTTTAGTATCATTATTTAAAGAGATCGAAAAGAAAAAAAACAATTTCTTAAATTTCTTTTGTCAGAATGTTTTTACCTCTGGATTGGATTTCAATTAACATGTTTATACAGGGTGGTCCAATAACTAGTACCTTTTTAAAACATGCAATGAAATGAACAATACTCAATAGTTTTAAAACCTTATGGCTTTATTTGAAAGAGCAAATATTCCCATTATTTATGGCAAACGGCTTCATTCATGCGGCTGTCTGGGTTAGCTCCGCAGTAGCTCATCCTCGGCACCCATTTTTCTAATGTTTCTTGTTCTATCTCACGAATGGCTTGAACGATATTCGTCGAAAGGGCCTAAAACATTTCTGGATTTCCAATGTTGCATGAATCTTCAACGAGACCCCTCAAAAAAATTTCTAAAAGTTTTAATCGGCAGCTCTGAAGTGATCAATTGTCACCGCGAATATGGCTAAAAACACGATTTCCGAACTAAGTGCGCAAAATATCGATTGTTTGATGGACTATGGGACATATTGCGACATCCTTCTGAAAATAAATGTCATCCAAGTTGATATATTCTATTACGGCCAACAAAAAGTCGGTAATCATGGCTCTGTAGTGCTCATCTTTGACGAAAATGGGGTTTTCAGCTGTATTTTTGAAAATATTGTGTAATGATGCTGATACTCAAATCTGTTGCTTTCTATAGAAGAATTGGATTCTTTACAATACCGTCCGAGTTTTCCGATCCCAAGATGTAGCAATTTGTTTGTTAACATAACCTCATTTGAGTGCCTTATTTCGGTTAAAAACTTTTTTTCGAAAAACGTGCAGTTTGGCAGCGCAGTACTGCGCTACAACGCGATACAGCGGAGCAAGCTGAGAACGGATCAATGAAGTTGTTTGCCATAAAATACGGGAATGTTTGCTGTTTCAAATAAAGCCATAAAATTCCAAAAAAAGTTGAGTATTGATCATTTTATTGCATTTTTAAAAAGATACTTGTTATTGGACCACCCCTTAGGACCATTTTATCAGAATATAGAAAAGGTCCCAAAGTACAATTTTTACACTTTTGTCCCATTAGAAACTGAATTTTTAATTTTTTTGCTAGATTTAGAACTTCAAGTTTATAGAACCATTTCTTCAGGAAGTAGAAAAAGTACCAAAGTACAATTTTTAACCCTTTTCTTCCCAATTAAAATGGAAACTTCCCAATT
Source organism: Pegoplata infirma (assembly GCA_963921195.1). Taxonomy (NCBI): domain Eukaryota; kingdom Metazoa; phylum Arthropoda; class Insecta; order Diptera; family Anthomyiidae; genus Pegoplata; species Pegoplata infirma. The sequence continues at coordinate 51,960,757 of OY992536.1, read as the reverse complement.
TTTTTGCTGGAGGATGCTACATTTTATAGGTCTATTATTTCTGGAGATTGAAAAGTACCAAAGATTATCCTACATTCTAAATGTTGGGTTTTTGTGACCATTATTTTAGGAGACCAAAAAAGTACCAAATTACACTCGTGCTTTTGTCAGAATATTTTTCCTATGGTTGATCTTACACTTCAAAATTGAATTTTCTAAAACTATTATTTCAGAAGAAAAAGTAAATAAGTACCAAATAAGTACCCTTTTATGCTTTTAATGCTTTGTTCGCTGCGGGAAGGATCCTACATTCCAGATATCAAATTTTATTGTGGAAGATCAAAAAAGTACCAAATAACACTTTTTAACCTCCTTGAATCGAAATTTTTTAGAAGGTACATTCGTCAGAATGAGTATTCCGCTGAATGATCCTACACTTCAAAATTCAACTTTCTAGATTTATTTTTTTTGTGAAATAGTAAAAGTACCAAATTCCAATATCAACATTTTCAATTCAAAAAGAAATTTCTAGAAGGCTTTTTCTTCATTCAAATGTCATGCTCAGGAAATAGAATAAATACCAAAGAAAACTTGTTAAACATTTTTGTCCCCAGAATTTCCAAAAACTGCTTTCTCAGAATCTAAAAATATTTTCTATTCCTTTTAATCTTATTCGAATCTTATTTTCCTAACAGTCCAGGATGTTTTGTTCCGCTGGAGCATTCTACAATCCAAATATTAAGTTTTTACCACTTTTTTTTTTTTGAGATCGAAAAGTACTAAATGAAATTTTTAACCTTTTTACTTTTTTAGCCCAATTCAAATTGTAATTTTCAAAACGAATTTCTAAAAGGTTTCTTCAGCAGAATATTTTTTTGTTTAAAAATCCTACAATTCAAATGTTATGTTATACATTATAAAAAGTACAAAAGTATACTTTTTAAACTTTTTGTCCCTTTAGAACTGAATTTTCAAATAGTACTTTTTTGAAATCTAAAAATATTTCCTATTCCTTTTAATCTTCTTAGAATCTGAACTTCCTAACATCCTTTTTTAGAATATTTTCGCTGGAGGATCCTTCAATTCAAATTTTAAGTTTTTAGCATTTTTTAAAGGAAATCCCAAAAGTACCAAACAACATTTTTTACCCTTACTCTTGTAGGAATTTCAAAAGGGTTTCTCTTTAGAATAATTTTTCGTCAAGGTTCCCACAACTAAAATGTCATGTTTATAAGACAATTATTTCAGTAATAGAAAAAGTACCAAAGTACACTTTTTACCCCTTTTACCACTTTAGAATCTGAATTTTCAAAAAGTACTTTTTTGGAATCTAAAAATATTTCCTATTCCTTTTAATCTTCTTAAAATCTGAACTTCCTTACAGCCTTTTTCAGGACGTTTTGCTTCGTTGAAGGATTCTACGATTCAAATAATATTTATTTATAATTTGTTTAGGACATGTAAAAAGTACCAAATTTAATTTTTCCCCCCATTTTTACTAACTTATCCCAATTTCAATAGCATTTTTTCAATAGTTGCCTTACAGAATGCTTTTCGGCATGACAATCCCACAGTTCAAAAATCATTTTTATAAGCCAATTATTTCATGAAATTGAAAAAGTACCAAAGTGTATTTTTTCACCATTTTTTTTTTTTTTTTTTTCTTACGAATTTCCAAAAGGTATTTTTTTATGAATATGTTGTATGCTAAAGAATCCTACATTTGAAGTGTCATGTTTATAGGACCATAAATTCAGGGAAAAAAATGTCCCAAAGTAAATTTGAAATAAAGGATCATCCAGCGGAAAAAAAAACATTCTGAAACAATAACTTTCTAGAAATTCCAAATTGATCTAAAGTGTAAAAAATATTACTCTGGTACTTTTTCTACATTTTAAAATAAAAGTACCATAAATTGAATTTTGAAGTACAGGAAGGATCTTTCAGCAGAAAAATCGTTCCGAAAACAAAGTTCTTTTAACATGATAATGTTTTTAGGTTGGTATCTAATTTTAAAAAAGTTGCAGGACGCCACCTTAGTTTGACTATATAAGCTAACAATTAACGAAAAAGAAAACAAGAATTACTATTTTCATTTTCTTAAAAGCAAAAATTTTAATAACTTGGGTTGTTACTTGGATAATAATTTACCTCGTGGTGAATAAAACCGTTTTTTCACCAGCTGGTGAATAAAAAGTAACATAATTATTTTTCAACAAAAAAAAATTTTTTTTTTTTCATAAAATTTTTTTTCATCAATTTTTTTTTCATAATTTTTTTTTTCATCAAACTTTTTTTTCATAATTTTTTTTTTATTAAATTTTTTTAATCAATTTTTTTTTTTCATCAATTTTTTTTCATCAATTTTTTTTTCATCAAATTTTTTTTCATTAATTTTTTTTTTTCATCAACTTTTTTTTTCATCAATTTTTTTTTTTATCAAATTTTTTTTTTCATCAATTTTTGTTTTTCATCAATTTTTTTTTCGTCAATTTTTTTTTCATGAATTTTTTTTTCATAATTTTTTTTTTTATCGCATTTTTTTCATCAATTTTTTTTATCAAATTTTTTATAAAATTTTTTATTATCATTTTTTTCTCACCAAAAAAAATTTTTTTTTTCATATTTTTTTTCATCAATTTTTTTTTTACATCAAAAAATTTTTCTTTTCATCAAAAAAATTCATCAAAAACTTTTTTCATCAAATTTTTTTTTTAGCAAAAATTTTGGGTTCATTAAATTTTTTTTAACATAATTTTGTTTTTCGTGAAAAAAAAAATAATTTTTTTACCAAAATTACTTTTTCACCAAGTCTAAGCTATTCGCATACAAATTTTCCATTTGTTTATCAAATGTACATAAAATAAGTGAGAGTGTTATATTCTTTGGTGCCGAATCTTTTATACTCTTTAAAATGTAAAAACACTTTTTTGCACTTATTTTTGCACTCACTTACGAAATGTACAGCTATTTTGGTTTTTTAATGGGGTCCTCGACTGATATTTCAATTCGTTTTGCATGGAATGGCAAAGTAATATAACATTATTTTTTCTAAAAAACCCGTTGCTTTGCCAAGTACACCCAAATCTTCCGCAAAACATTATCATGATTTAATGTTTTGGGCAAGAGTACAAAATTCGCAGGCATTTTTAAAATGTACTTTGGTACATTTTTCTATTTTTTAAAATAAAAGTACCAAAAACTAAAATTTTGAAGTACAGCAGAAAAAACATTCCGACAACAAAGTACTTTTTAAAATGTACTTTGGTACATTTTCTATCTCCTGAATTTAAGTCAATTGCTTAAAATGTGTTATCTGAATTATGATCTAGCATTGTCGAAGTAGCTTTTGAGATTATTCACAATTGCTTGAATTTCATCTTGTGTGTAGGGTACCTTCAGATCTTTTCTGACCTTCCTTTATCTCTACCATTCCTTAAGTCCAATCTTACATAATGCATCAGTACATAAAAACAAATTCTAGCTTTGGCAATTTGAATGCAGTAAAAAAAAGTAGCAATTAAAAATTACAAAAAATTTCTTAAAAGCAATAACAAAAAGAAAAGACAACAAAAACTTTGATCATTGAAGTTCAAAAAGTTTTCCCATGATTTTTTCCACAAGATTGAAAGCACTTTATTGTTCACTTATTTTTTTTTATTGTTTATAAATATTCTTTTAGTTTTATAAAGCAAATTTAGCTTTTTTTGTTACTCTTTGGCAAATTATGGTTAATGAGTGAAGAAATTATGGAGAAATTGATTAAAATGCAACAAAACTTAAGTACAGTTTGAGGTGGAAGTAAACAAAAAATGCGGTTGGGTTAATTGGTGGAAAAAAAAGCTAAAGATGAGCAAACTTTTTTTTGTAAAATAAGAAAAAAAATGTTATTACTTCAATGAGCAAACACAAATTTGGTCAAAAGTTGCTAAAATGTGTTTGGTTTTGTCAAAGACTTATTGTTAGTTTGCCTCACAGATAGACGGGCAGGACAGACAGAGAAGGATGGACGTCGTAAGATGAGTCTAAACTTTCCTATGGAAACGTCTGTTATTGCTTTCAAATGTTTGCCATACGTTTGCGGTCTCAAAAAAATAAGGAAAACAATTTAAAAAAAATGTATCGCTTATTTTAAGCGATATTGGCAAACAAAAGTTTGAGATAAATTAGGAAAACTAATGAACAAAGAATTTAGATTTGTTGGCATAATTAACACTCTTGCCAAAATATAACTGCAAACAAAAAATTGTTCATTTTGTGCTGCTAGTTTTGAAGATATGAAGATTTTCGCTTTTTGAAATTGGCGATATTGGGCGAATTCGGCACTTAACACTGATGTTTTCGATAAAATTTTGTCATCTCCCTACATTTACCCAACTACACATTTATCTAAAATTTCATTAAAATCCATCAACGAGATTTTAAGTAAAGACGTTATTCTTTGAACGTATCCTGAACGTATCCTGCGAGTTCTAGATTACAAATTTAAAAATTTTCGGAAATAACTGATCTTTGCCTAACTCGTTATGCAATTTCAGCATTTTATAGTAACATTCTTTACATACATATTTTATTAGTTTTTTAAATAAATTTTTTATTTTTACTTTAGAAATTTCAGAATTTTTCGCTTTTGTCTTCGCTGTCAAGATAATATGTTGCACGAAAAAAGTAGGCCAAAAATTGTAGCCAATCATATTTCTCGTTTAAATACTTAGATTTATTGCACAAAAATTAAAAAAAGTCTTTAAAAATAATTCCTCATAGTTTATTTTGTAGACCTTTCAATGTCATTTTAAATTATATATTTACTTAACAAAATATTTGGTTTAAATGCTCATTTTTCTCTGACGTCAAAAAATATTTGCTACATGTTGCATGATGCTAATCTTTGTTGTATTTACTTAACTTTTTTAACGTGTTTTATATATTTTTACATCCACATATTTTATTTATTTCCACGGAAATCCTTTATAATAATAAAAAAAAAAATAACGTTAAAAATTTTATCAATTTATAATACGTTTGTCATGACAAACATTTTTGGAGGTTACACTACATGTTGTGTTTATTTTTACATTTTTTTTTTGCAACATCAGATATTTTACATGTAATAAAATAAAAATTACAATGTTAAAAAATATATGTCGTTAGCATCAGGTGAAAACAAGCTAAGTCCAATTTAAAACAAGTAGAAAAGTTAAATTCGACTTGGCCGAATCTATGAATACCCTCCACAATGACCTTTTTAAGTTATAGTAAATTTTCTAACGTGAAAAAAATAAAATTTTTGATTAGAAATATTATATTTTGTGTAAAAAAACTTTTTTTTAACTAAATTTTGGAAAAAAAATAATTTACTAAAATTTTTTTTGAGTGTAAATTTTTTTTGAATGCTAAATTTTTTTCAAGTGTATTTTTTTTTTTAGTGTAAAAATATTTTTTGACAAAAATGCGCTGTAAAATATTTTTGTGACTAATCAATGTTTTTAAAACATGTTTAACGGGTTTTCAACACGTGAATTTAAGGTGAAGCGAATCTGAAATTTACGGTTTTGCTAAAAACTTTTGAACCACTAGACCGATTTGGCTGAAATTCAATATGTGACAGCCCAGGAAAATGAAAAAGATATATACCAAGCTTCAGCATCCTCAAAATTGCCTTTAAAAAGTTATCGTGGTTTTTATATTTTAAATTTGCGAAAACCCCTTGCCGAAATTCACTCTTTTGCTCATAACTTTTGAACCACAAGACCGATTTCACTAGATTGCAATACCAACCTGACCAGGTAAATGCCCAACATATATGCCAAACTTCAGGAGCCTCCGTAAAGTCTTTCAAAAGTTTGCGTGTTTTCAACAGACAGAAAGACGGACGGACATCGCTAGATCGTCTATCAGGGAGGATAAAAAAAATAACAGGTAAAACAGAAGAAATTGTTAAAAACATTAATTAAAAACATAATTAAAATAAAATAATAAAATCGATTTTTTCTTGTTTATTGTTAATTATCTTATTTTTTATACCCTCCACTCTAGTGATAGAGGGTATATATAAGTTTGTCATTCCGTTTGTAACACCTCGAAATATTGGTCTAGGACCCCATAAAGTATATATATTTATGATCCTCGATCGATTTTAAGTCGATCTAGCGATGTCCGTCCGTCCGTCCGTCCGTCTGTCTGTCTTAGAGCTGCAAAACTATCGATGGTACTATCGATAGTATCGATAGTTTTATTTTAAAAGGAATATCGATAGTTTTTACCCGATAGCGATACTATCGCCGAAAAAATATTAGCTTCAAAAAGATTGTCACTTGCTGAAAACTTAATCAGAAAGTGAACCGTTTTAAAAATCTTTATATCATTTTGGAATAATTATACTTTTTGAAGTAATAATGCAATGATAGTAATCTCGTGTTAATCTTATTGCGAAATTTAAGGTCCGAACAGAATAATCACGGCATGGTGGAAGATCGCTATAGTGAGTTAAAATAGACTGGAATGGCAGTGAACGCCAAAAACTGTCATTGTGTGTTCAGAAATACCAAGTTGTAATGAAAAAAACTGTAATTTTACGAAAAATCTTACAATTCCTTAAAATATCCGATACTATCGATAGTATCGATAGTTTAAAAACAAACTATCGAAAATATCGAATGGGACGACTATCGATAGTTTTGCAGCTCTAGTCTGTCTGTCTGTCAGTCTGTCCGTAGAAAACACGCTAACTTTTGAAAGACTTTACAGAGGCTACTGAAGTTTGGCATATATGTTTGTCATTTACCTGGTCAGGTTAGTATTGCAATCCAGCCAAATCGGTCCAGTGGTTCAAAAGTTATGAGCAAAAGAGTAAATTTCGGCAAGGGTGTTTCGCGAATTTACGAGATAAAAAACACGATAACTTTCGAAAGGCAATAATGAGACTACTGAAGCTTGGTATGTATCTTTGTTGTTCCCCGGGTCTGTCCGGTTTTAAATTTCAGCTCAATCGGTCCAGTGGTTCAAAAGTTATAAGCAAAACCCTGAATTTCAAATTAGTTTCATCTAAAATGCCACGTGTTTTAACAAGTTTTAAAAGCATTGGTGGTAACTAAACAATGCTTTTCAAACTTGTTTAATTTTAAAGCAATGCTTTTTAAACTTGTTTAGTTTTAAAAGCATTGGTAACTTAAAAACCACACTCGAAAAAAATTTTACACTCAAAAAAAATTTTACACTCAAAAAAAATTTTAAACTCAAAAAAAAAATTTACACAAAATAAATTTAGTTTTTTTTTACAAAAATGTCAATATTTTGTGTACATACGTAGTACGTGCATTCACTCAGAAATATTTTTACAGTAAAAAAAACATTACACTGGAAAAAAATTTTACACTCAAAAAAAAAAAAATTAGTAATTTTTCTTTAAAAAAAAAAAAAAAAATGACAGTTTTACACTCAAAAAAAAATTTACACCCAAAAAATTTTTACACTCAAAAAAAAATTTACACAAAAAAAATTAATTTTTTTTTACAAAAATGTCAATATTTTGTGTACATACGTACGTGCATTCACTCAGAAATATTTTTACAGTAAAAAAAACATTACACTGGAAAAAAATTTTACAAAAAATTAGTAATTTTTCTTTAAAAAAAAAATGACAATTTTACACTCAAAAAAAATTTTACACTCAAAAAAAATTTTACACTCAAAAAAAAATGTACACAAAAAAAAATTTAGTTTTTTTTTTTACAAAAATTACAATATTTTGTGTACATACGTACGTGCATTCACTCAGAAATATTTTTACAGTAAAAAAAACATTACACTCGAAAAAAATTTTACACTAAAAAAAAAATAGTAATTTTTCTTTTTTTTAAAAAAAGTTACAAAAAAAGAGTTTTTTACTCAAAATAAAATATTTCTAATCAAAATTGTTAATTTTTTCACGTTAAAAAATGTCCTACCCTTTAAAACAAATGCATTGTGGAGGGTATTCATAGATTCGGCAAAGTCGAATTTAACTTTTCTACTTGTTTTTTTTTTTAAATTAGCTGCTTTTATGAGAAAAATGTGAAAACTGAACGAAAATATAATTAACAAAAATTTTGTTAAAAATTATTATTTTTAATTTTTTGATTTGTTTCACAATTTTCTTGACTTTTTCGGACCTTTTTTCAGTTGTAGCGGTGTTTTGTACCCTGTTGCCCAACATTTTGTGTAGTAAGCCTTGGATTTGCGCCACCAAGTGGATTTGGATTTGCTAATTTGGATTTCAAATCCAACTTTTTGGTATCCTTATAAAGGCAACGCCGCCTACCGTCGTTGCTATACCAACAACGCACAGTGGCGCCTTTTGACTTTTTTCGTTGCAAAAATCATAACTTTTGAACTAATGAAGATATTTTAAAAATTTAAAGAGCATTCGAAAGAAGACTCCCCTAGCTTCAGTATATATGAGCCGCAAGGTTATAGGCCAGCCGCGGCACTGTGCACAGTGTCGTATTTTGACTTTTTTCGTTGTAAGCATTATAAATTTTAAAGTAATAAAGATATTATCAAGATTTATAAAGCATTTGAAAGAAACCCCTTCAGCTTAAAATAAGTAGCCCGCATGGCCATTGGCCCACTGCAGCACAGTGCCTTGACTTTTTTTCGTTGCAAAAATCATAAGTTTTAAAGTTATCAAGACATTTTTAATGTTTAAAACGCACTTGAATTTTATCTCCTTTAGCTTCAAGAAAAGCTCATCCGCATTGTAATAGGCCCGCTTCGGCACTGTGCACAGTGACACCTTTTGACCTCTTTTGTTGTAAATTGTAAATCTAAAAATCATTAAAAATGTAACTTCTTGTGGGTGAAATTAAGTCAATCTGCACGCTGATATTCTCGTTAAGCGTTTTTAACCTACCGATTAGACTAAGGGCAACAATAATCACAATACATATCTCGAAAAAATACCACTCTAATATAACACAGAAAAAATAAGAAAAAAAAAATTAGGAAATTTTTAACGGTACTGAGTAAAATATTACTAAATTTTTCACCAGAAAACCATTTGATATTTAAAATTTAATAAATGTTTACCAACAAATTTGAGTAAATTTTCAAATTATAAAACTAAAATTTTACTTGAATTTTTTTTTTGTTTTTTTTTTTAAGGAAATTTTTTAATTGTGTCAAGTAAAAGTTTACGTAAAACTTATATATTTAAAAAAAGTTTCAACTGTTAAACTAACCAATTATATTTATTTCTTAACATAGGCAAATTTTAAAAAGCTGATTAGAAACTTTCAAATACATAAAAAAAGAACTATAAACTCAATGAGAATTCAACACAAATTTTATTTTTTTGTAATTAGCTGTAGGTTCAATTTTAACAGATCATTCACTAGGGTTAAAAAAATTTAAGACTTTTTTAATTAAAAACTTATTAAAAATCTTGTTAGATAACGTTTGTTTCTTCCTTTGTACACAAACCTTTGTCTATTAAAAAAATTCTTAAAAATTCCGAGATGAAACATAAGTTTTTCGCAATTTTTATGTTTAACTTTGTTTTATTAAAAATACAAAATTTTAACTTTTAAAATATCTTAATTCGTTCAGGAGTTACAGCTCGTCAAAGTGGATACATATAGAAAAAAAAAATTCCGCTAGGGGGCGTTATAAGCAAATAAAAAATGCCAAAAAGCAAAATAATAAATTAAAAACAATATATCTACTAAGCTTGGTAAAAAATTCCAGTGGATCTCAAAACTGCCCAAAATCTATTAGGATATTTTAAAAATATCTCCTTTTCGTAGTAAAAGTTGTTACAGTTTCTTTGTTTTTTCATGTGCACGGGCAAGTACGGGCACCCAATTTTTATTGAATAAGTTAGAGTATTAAATACTTAACATCCTCTGTTTAATAGATCCCGTCACAAACCGTCACTTTTTTAGTTCTATTCTATCAAATATAAAAAAAGATCGAAATATTGTGTGTTTGCAAAACTGCTCCTAAAAACAAAGTATTCGACCAAATAACCCGTTTTTTATATCGTTTCATTTGAATTAATATACCTTTCAAACGACACCAAAAAAATAATGATCGGTTGCATAGTTTGCCTGAAATTCAATTTAAAAGATGATATATTTTTTTTAAATTTTAACTTTTTTCAGCAGACTGAAAAATTGCCAACTTTGGGTGGCTCTATAATTCATAATTATCCGATTTCAAAAATGTTTTTGGATTCATAATCAGTGAGGAGTTTTCAATCAGATGTAATCATTCATTTTATCAAATTCTTCTGTCAATTTTTGGATTTTTGCAACGCTTTTAGGGAAAAGGCGCCACAGTGCAACGGTAGAGGCCGCCGCGCTTATAAGGATACCAAAAAGTTGTGGAAGGTGGCCAAATTCCGGCTGCCAAAAATTTCGTGGAGAGTAAATCAACGTTTACTACGTAAAATGTTGGACCGTACCGTATGAACATTTAGTACATTTTTTTAATATTTAGTACATTTTTTTAATATTTAGTACATTTTTCAGTTTTTTTCAATTTTTTTTTTGTTTTTATATAAAAAAAATACCGTTATTATGAAAAAATAATAAAAAAAAACAAAATCAGAATTTTGTTGTATTTATTTTATTTGAAATCAATTTTTTTTTCAAAAATAAAATATTTTTTTTTTTTTCATTTTATTATTATTTTTTTTTTAATTTTTAATTGTTTCTGATATTTTTTTGACGTTTTCTCAATATTTCTAAAAAAAATACCTTTTTTAAGTATAAGCGGGTATTTCGTACCATTCTGCCTATTTTACGTAGTAACCGTTAATTTGCTCTCCACGAAATTTGGATCCAAATTTGGCAGCCAGAATTTGGCCACCTTCCACATGTTTTTGGTATCCTTATAAGCGCTGCGGCATCTACCGTCGTTGAACGAAAGTTCGAAGCAAAGATATATTGAGATTAAAAAAAAAAATTGGAATATAGGAAAAACCGTAACTTTTTGCAAATTTCTATATATCGATTTTAGTTTTTAAAATTCCACACATTTCACATTTATTTAGTAGAATAAAAATTTGCCCGAAAACTTGGGAAGAAAAAATTGGGTGAAGAAAAAATGTCGCTCTTAAGTTTAAAAAAATAATGTTTTGGACTATTTTGCAAAATGGTTACATGGCAACCCTGGTTAAATACTCTTTAAGTTATTTCGTTAACAATTAATGCATTTTTTTTTTTGTATTTAGCACATTTTTTTTAACAAGCACCTTTACATATCGCTGCTCAACAATGAATTAAACCGAATTATATGTTAACGTTTTATTCTATGAATTTAATTTTGTAACTTATTCTGCAATATTCCATCAAAAACTATGTTTTTAAAAAAATTTGCACTTAGCACCTTTTCTCACTCAGCTAAAGAAATATGTATTTTTTAAATTCTTTATGTATAAACAGTAAAATTTCGATTATCTCCAATTAGTAACGCGACATGCGAAATTTTTGTTGTTTAAATTGAGTTAGACACAATTGAAGTGTTAGAAAAATTAGTTCCTCGAAATATATTTTAGTTCATATAATTGGGATGTTAGTTTAATCAACACTTTGGTATGCTGCCAAACAGGAATATAATTTTATTAAGGTGAATAAATTTTTAAAAATTTAAAACAAATATGCCTAGAAATCCAAAAAAAAATCTGAATTTTATAAAAGGAATGTTTAAGATTGGTCTTGATCTGGATTTCTTCAGGTCTTTTAAGCATTTCAATAAGATTTTTAAACATTTACTAGGACTTTTGGATTCCAGGTAGAATTTTTAAATTTGATTTGACCATTTTCTGAATTTCAATTGTCAGTTTTTTTTGGACTTGAAATAAAAATTTTTAAAAAATTTGTCTTAACTTTGTTAAATAAGTGCCATCCTAGTAGACATACTTTATTAAAAATATTTACTTAACTGATGTTGTTAAAAATAAATAAAAAGCAATACATTTGTTCAGAAACAGAAGCAAATTTTTGTATTTCATATTTTTTATATAAATTGCAACAATTTAAAATGCATTAATTTTTTAAATTATTAATAAATTTATCAAACGGTTTAAATATTTGATTCGCACACTCATTTTGCATTATCAATTTGAAAAACTTATAAATTTATTTTAACCAACAAAACATTTTGAGTGTAAGCAAGTTTTACCAACACCATATTTTGAGTGTAGGCAAATTTTCAGAAGAACGCTTTGCATTCATTTATATATTCGATATTATTTGCAAATTGTACAATGTGACGTATGAGTGATAAACAATCAATACCATTACTCATACGCATCCATTGCCAAGTGTTTGTCACATTTTAATATCAGCACAAAAAATAAATGAAAACAATATCCTTGAACTGTTGCGTGTCTATAATTAAATGGCAAAATGTAGAAATTAATTTCCTGCGGCTGAAGGTTAAACTGTGACCTTAAGTGTAGAAAGAATTACGTTAATAGCTATAGCAGTGTCAACAAGAGTTTAATTTTTACATACAAAACTTTTTTAACAAGGGACCACAGGACGGAGCGATTTCAACAATTTGTTTGACACATTTGAGTTAATACCATTTTTTTTAAAATAATTTCTACAGAAAATCACAGATTCTGAGCCAATTTTTCAACAGAAAAACTTTAAGATTGGAAACAGAAAAACTTAGATATATTTTCTGTTGAAAATTTTTTAAATTCTGAGACATTTTTCCGAAGAAAAAATGAGAAATTTTTCTTCTAGAAAATTTATCAGATTTTCAGATTCAGATTTTAAAATATTTTTAATTAGAAAAATTCTCAGATTCTGAGAAATGGTTTTCTTTAGAAAAATTTTGAGATTCTGAAAGATTTTTCACATAGAAAAGTTCTTCTCAGACTTTGAGATATTTTACATTAACAAAAAAAATCCTCAGATTCAGAGCCATTTTTCGTATAAAAAATTTGCAGATTCTGAAGCATTTATTCGATAGAAAATTTATGATATTCTGACTCATTTTTCCAACAGAAATAATAGCTGTTTTAAGGGTTCAAGTTGAAAAAATGCAAAAATGCAAAAAAAAAATTGAATTTCTAAAAATTATAAACATTTCTTGTATTCCGATACCGGTTTCAAACACTCCAATTAGTGTTATCATCAGTAGGATTTTAAATGTCGGTTTGTCTTGTTAATGGAAATTGGTTTTTATATATATGAATATTAATAGTTTCTAAAGAATAAATTTTGACAGTTTCCAACACTATAATTCTATTTCTAGCAATCTCGACCTCACCTCATAGTTTCTTTCAACTTTTTTGTCTCTTACTTTATTTTGCAAGGGTTACCAACATGATCTGGAATTGCAGACACAAATAAAGGAATTTGCATTTTCTGCTTCGGAGACGTGCCTAATGGCGACATATTTTGTTGGTAATTTTGTTTGTTTTTTTTCTGTAAGTACAGATCGAGCTCGGGCTCTAATTATATTTGTTATAAGGGTTCAAGTTGAAAAAATGCAGAAGAAAAATTGAGTTTCTAAAAAATATAGACATTTCTGGTATTTCCATACCGGTTTCAAACACTCCAGTTAGTGTTATCATCAGTAGAATTTTAAATGTCGGTTTGTCTTGTTAATGGAAATTGTTTTTTATACATATGATAATATCAGATTCTGAAATATTTTTTCTATAAAAAAATTTTTCCTATAGAAAATTCTAAGGTTCAGAAAAATTTTTCCTATAGAAAAACTCTCAGATCCTGAAACATTTAATTATAAAAATTTTATCAGATTCTGAGACATTTTTCCAATAGAAAATTTCTCAGATTCTGAAATGTTTTTCCCATAGAAAAAATGTTATTTTCTGAAACATTTTTCTTATAGAAAAATTCTGCGATTTTGAAACACTTTGTCCTTAGAAAAATTTCTGATTGTGGAACATTGTTTCTATAGAAAAATTCTAAGATTCTACAACATTTTCCCTAAAAAAAATCAGATTCTGAATGATTTTTGTTATAGAAAAATTCTCAGTTTCTGATTTTTTTTTTAACATGATAATGTTTTTAGGCTGGTGTCTAATTTTAAAAAAGTTGCAGGACGCCACCTCAGTTTGACTATATAAGCTAACAATTAACGAAAAAGAAAACAAGAATTACTATTTTCATTTTCTTAAAACCAAAAATTTTAATAACTTGGGTTTGTAACTTGGATAATAATTCACCTCGTGGTGAATAAAACCGTTTTTCGCCAGCTGGTGAATAAAAGGTAACATAATTATTTTTCAACGAAAAAAATTTTTTTTTTTCATCAAATTTTTTTTTTCATAAAATTTTTTTTTTTTTTTTCATCAAATTTTTTTTTAAATGATTTTTTTTTTCATCAATTTTTTTTTTTTTCATCAAAAATTTTTTTTTTATAAATTTTTTTTTTCATCAAAAATTTTTTTTTCATTAAAATTTTTTTTTTTCTTCAATTTTTTTTTCTACCAATTTTTTTTTTTTTTTCATCAAATTTTTTTTTTCATAAATTTTTTTTTTTTTTTCATCAATTTTTTTTTATCAAATTTTTTTTATATGATTTTTTTTCATAAATTTTTTTTTTTCATCAAACTTTTTTTTCATCAAAAATTTTTTTTTCATAAATTTTTTTTTTTTATCAAACTTTTTTTATTTTATCATTTTTTTTATCAATTTTTTTTTATCAATTTTTTTTCATCAATTTTTTTTTCATCAAATTTTTTTTTTCATCAAAAATTTTTTTTTTCATCATTTTTTTTTTCATCAATATTTTCTCACCAAAAATTTTTTTTTCATATTTTTTTTTTTCATCAATTTTTTTTACATTAAAAAATTTTTCTTTTTATCAAAAAAATTCATCAAAAAACTTTTTTTCACCAAAAATTTTGGGTTCATTAAATTTTTTTAATATAATTTTGTTTTTCGTGAGAAAAAATCATTTTTTTTTACCAAAACTACTTTTTCACCAAGTCTAAGCTTTCGCATAAAAATTTTCCATTTGTTTATCAAATGTACATAAAACAAGTGAGAGTGGTATACTCTTTGGTGCCGAATCTTTCATACTCTCCAAATAGTAAAAAGACTTTTTAGCACATATTTTTACACTCACTTACGAAATGTTCAGCTCTTTTGGGTTTTTAATGGAGTCCTCGACTGATATTTCAATTCGTTTTGCATGGAATAGCAAAGTAGTATAACATTATTTTTTCTAAAAAAAACTTTGCTTTGGCAAGTACACCCAAATCTTTCGCAAAACATTATCATGATTTAAAGTTTTGGGCAAGAGTACAAAATTCACAGGCCTTTTTTTAATTCTTTTGTCTACAGAAAAATTGTCCGACATTTTTTCTATAGAAAAAATCTTAAATGCTGAAACGTTTTTCCTGGAGAAAAAGTTTAAGATTCAAATAAATTTTTCCTATAGAAAATTTCCAGATTCTGGGGTAATTTCCCTACACAAAAAATTTTCAAATTCTTAGACATTTTTTCTATAGAAAAATTTGAAGATTCTGAGATTCTAAAAAATTTCATATAGAAAATTTCAGTTTCTAAAACATTTTTCCTACAGAAAAATTCTAAGATTCTGAGACATTTCTCCTATTGAAAAATTTTCAGATTCTGAGACATTTGTTCTATAAAAAAATTCCCAGATTATGAAATATTTTATATATATTCACATATATTCACAGACAGTTTTCCTATATAAAAATTCTCAGATTCTGAGACATTTTTCCTTTAAAAGGTTTCCTATAGAAAAATTTTTAAAATTAGGAAATACTCTTCCATTTTAAGGATGTTTATTCTGGCTCGAGGTCATTATTTTCTTTACTAATTAAAACCATGATATTCTCATAGCATAATTTTCAAGAAAATAATTTTTTGTTTTAAGTTTATTTATGCTGGTCATTTTTACAAGGCTTAAATCGTTTCTATTTTTGCTAAATAATCTTGACAATGGAATCTGACAAATTCCGAAACACATGTCAAGTAAGTCTTGCAAAAATGACCAGCATAAAAAAATTTAAAACAAAAAAATAAAAATTTTTAGAAATTCAATTTTTCTTCTGCATTTTTTCAACTTGAACCCTTATAACAAATATAATTAGAGCCCGTGCTCGATCTGTACTTACAGAAAAAATCAAATAAAATTACTGACAAAATATGTCGCCCTTAGGCACGTCTCCGAAACAGAAAATGCAAATTCCTTCATTTGTGTCTGCAATTCCAGATCATGTTGGTAACCCTTGCGAAATAATGTAAGAGACAAAAAAGTTGAAAGAAAGTATGAGGTGAGGTTGAGATTGCTAGAAATAGAATTGTAGTGTTGGAAACTGTCAAAATTTATTCTGTAGAAACTATAAATATTCACATATATAAAAAACAGTTTTCATTAACAAGACAAACCGACATTTAAAATCCTACTGAAGATGACACTAACTGGGGTGTTTGAAACCGGTATAGGAAATACCATAAATGTCTATAATTTTTAGAAATTCAATTTTTCTTCTGCATTTTTTCAACTTGAACCCTTACAAAAAAATAATTTTCTTGAAAATTACGCTATGAGAATATCATGGTTTTAATTAGTAAAGAAAATAATGACCTTGAGCCAGAATAAACATCCTTAAAATATAATATTTTAAAGGTCGAATAAAACAACTTTTATTTAATATAAATGAAATAATTGAGCTCGAGGTCTGTTGTTTTAAATAATTTTTATTTTATTTCTCCGATAAAAATTATTTAAAACAACAGACCTCGAGCTCAATTATTTCATTTACATTACCAATTTAATGGTCGAATAAATACAACATTAAATTTACAACTTTTATTTTTTAATAAAAATTAATAAGAATTTGAAATACTCTTCCTATAGAAAAACTATTAGATTCGGAGACATTTTGACTACAGAAAAATTTTCAGATTCTGAGACTGTTTTCATACAAAAAAAAAAATCAAATTCTGAGACTATGAAATAAATATTTTTCCTATAGAAAAATTCTCAGATTAAAAAAATTATCCTTTCGAAAAATTTTAAGACTCATATAGAAAAATTTTTAGATTCAGAGAAACTGTTCCCATTGAAAATTTTTATAGTCAGGTCCACTTTTCCTACAGAAAAATTTTCAGATTGTAAGACATTTTTTTACGAAATTTTCTAGAATCGGAGAAATTTTCCTACATATGCCGTTGTTCTGAGACATTGTTCTACAAAAAAAAAGTATAGAAAAATTTTTATATTTTGCAACATTTTTCTAATAGAAAAAGTTTTCAGAATCTGAGACATCAGATCTTGAGATTGTTAAGATTCTGAAACTTTTTTTCTATAGAAAAATTCTTAATTTTTTAAACATTTTTCCTATAGAAAAACTCTCAGATTCTGAGACATTTTCCCTATTGAAAAAGTCTCTGATTCAGAGAAATTTTTCCCATAGAAAATTTCTCAGATTCTGGGACATGTTTCCTACTGAAAAATTCCCAGATTGTAAGACATTTTTCTTAAGAAATTTTCAAAATAAACAAGTGAGAGTGTTAAATTCGGCTGTGCCGAATCTTTGATACCCTCCAACATGTTCAAATGCATAAAAAAAAATCAACGCGATAAATGTTTACTAAATGATTTATTATGCCTTTTAAAATTTAGTTATACCATTTTCTCATAATTTTTACGTTTTTTTTTAATCCACGCCCACAAAAGGGGGCGGGACAAACAAAAATATTTTGTAGCCCCCCGGAGTCTAAGTGTATGTTTTTTAACTCCTTCTGAAATAAAAAAATTTCATTTGTTTAACAAAAATGCACAAAAAAACTGTAAAAAATGGCGTTTTTAAGTTCTTTATGGGGGAACTTTTTTGCCCCTTATCCGATTTTACCCATTTCCGAACTTAGCCGGCCTATGACCAAAAGACACATTCTTGCCAATTTTCAGGAGTCTAGCTCTCTTATTTTGGACTGAATCGTGTTTTATACAATCGGACGGACGGACGGACATTCATAGAATGACTTATAATCGATCATAGATCAATAATAGATATACTTTAAGGGGTCCCCGACCGATATTTCTATGCATTACAAACGGAATGACAAAGTGAATATACCCCCATACTGTGGTTGGAGGGTATAAAAATGAAATTTCTAAAAGAAATATGACTTATAATTTTCCTGCATATGCCGATGTTCTGAGACATTTTCCTGCATATGCCGTTGTTCTGAGACATTTTTCTATAGAAAATTCTCTGATTCTAATACATTTTTCCTATAGAACAATTTTTAGATTTTGAAGCATTCCAACATCCAACAAAAAAATTTATCAGACTTTGAAACATTTTCCTATTATAAAATTCTGAGACACTGATATATTCTTCCTATAGTTTTCAGATCTTGAGATAATTATGATTATGGAAATTTTTTCCTATAGAAAAATTCTCAGTTTTTGAGACATATTTTCTATAGAAAAATTCTCTGATTCTGAAACATTATTCCGAAAAAAAAATTGTCTCATTTTGAGAAATTTTTCCTATTGAAAAATTTTCCGAATCTGAGATATTTTTTTTATAAAAAAAACTCTCAGATTCTGAGAAATTTTTCTCATGGAAAAATTTTCAGATTTTGAGTTATTTTTTTTATATAGAAAAATTCTCAGATTTTGAGACATTTTTAACATGGAAAAATGTTCAGATTCTAAGACATTTTTCCAATGGGTTACGCATAGAACAACAAAATGAGTAAAATTAAAAAAAAAAAAAAAAAAAAAACTGCATCTGTTAATAAGTCTAAGGCTGGATTACTCGATGCTCCGTTATAAAATAACTCTCCGTTAAATTTAACTTTTTCATACAAATTTTGACATAAGGCTCCGTTAAATCGGCAGTTAGCAGCTAACTTTTCATTGAGTAATCCGCCCTAAATGACTGTTTTTTACAACAGTCATTTTAAAACATTTAACATCATAACTAAATTGTTTACTACGGCTTTTATCAATAAATAAATAAAATATTATAATAAATATACCACTACAAAATACTTATATTTTGAATTAATAAATTAATTCATAAAAATGTAAATCAATTATATGTAATCGGAATTTATATTTATTTTTTTTACATATAAATGTTTATTATTTTTGTTTAATCGCTGTAATTTTTTTTTATTTAAACAATGCAGAAAAAAATAAACATCAACAATATTTAATTTTTATGTTTTATGTCTGTTCTATGATGCACTCCGCCAATATTGTGTATGCACATTAGACTGACATTTTTTTTGTTGTATAAAAAAAAAAAAATCCAAAAGAAATATTTCTTCCGATTTTCAATGTCCGGGAAAATTTGTAATCTGTTAGGCCTAATACTTGTGCGGTACAAATTTGAGGCTAATTAAATTGAATTAATCTATGGCGTCCGGCGATCCAAGTTTAGAATTTTAAGAAATTTTTTAAGTAAAATGAAAATTGCAAAAAAATATAGATTTTTCTAATATTCAAAAAATTTAAGAAAAAAACAAGTAGAAAAGTTAAATTCGACTTGGCCGAATCTAACCCTTTTTAAGTTATAGTATATTTTCTAACGTGAAAAAATAACAATTTTCATTAGAAATATTTTATTTTGTGTAAAAACTTTTTTTTTAGAAATTTTGGAAAAAAAGAATAAAATTTACTAACAGCCTACTTGGCGTATCGGTCTAGAGTGATTGTACGTTACAAGCAGTAAATAGCAAAGTATTACAGATGATGGGTTCAATCCTCGTCGGCTGCGATCTGTTAATAGCACTGTGCTACAAAAAACACAAAATCGAATATACTTTTGAAATGAGTAAGTTAAGGTTGTAGGTCTTGTCGAAAAGATCACAAGAATGCCCATCAAACTTGCCAGACACCCTCAAATTTTAAAGTTATTGTCAAAAAACATTTTTTTTTTTACTTTTCTTACTAAACCACGTGTAACTTAAAAAGTTTATAACCGCTTTTCAATTTTTTAACGGTTTTTGATAAGAGATGGATAAGGCTTTTTATGTGTGTGAGTTGGTCCATACATAAGAAAGATATGTATTGATTTTTTCAACAATATCTAATTTTTTTGTTATTTTTTGAACATTTTTTGAGTTTATCGATTTTTTTCTGCTATAGTTCGTTCAACAATATTTATATTTATAAAAGTAATCTTAAAGAAAATTTAATTGTGAATACGATGAGCTCTATGCCGAAAAAATCGAATAATAACACCGCTCAACAGTCATTTTCCGGTTTGAATTCTGGTGATCAATTTTAGTAGACTTTGATCTCCTGATTCCAAATATGTACTCCAAATTTTTCCATCACGTCCAGATTTTTAGTTATTCACGGTTAAAAATGCAAAAAATTACGACTTTTGTATTATTTGAAAGCCTGCACAGCAACCATTGAGTGGAATACAAATCTGGTTTAAAGCGCAAAAGTATAATTTGTCTATGGTCTCCAACATAGAAAACAATTTTTTTCGAATTGAAAATTTTTTTCTAATTATTGCGTTTGGTTGGGTTACAATTGCGTTTTAAAATGACTCTGTTAAAATTATCATTTTTGTAAAAAAGATAAGGTAGGTACCTTAGTTTTTTTTGATATTTTTCAAAGAAAAACTAAAAAAAATAAATATTTTACAAATTTAAGTTTTCTGTGTTATTTTTCGTATAAACCGGAAGATATCTTTAATGGGTTTAAAATTCTATAAGAAAGAATGAGATTTTGTCTAAATTTTGAGATCATCACACTAAAGATTGATCATCTGGTTTTGGTTTTTGAGCCTTTTAAAAATGGTGCTTTTTCTAATTTTTTTCACAGTGTTTTTTTAAAATACGTGTTTGGCCAATAATAGTGCAACAACTTCAAATTTTTTTGATCATATATTTGAGATCATAGTTCAATTCAACTCTAACGCTTTATACCAGATTTTTATTCCACCCAGTGGCTGCTGTACAGGCTTCCAAAAAATGCGAAAATCGCGTTTTTTCGCATTTTCAACCGCGAATAATTAAAATTCTAGACGTGATGGAAAAATTTGGAGCACAGATTTGGAATCAGCGAGTCAAAATCTTTAAAAAATTTTGTATCAAACTTCAAACCGGAGTCAAAAACCTTCGATTTGTTGAGCGGTGTAATTGACAGAGTTCTGATAATTCTAAAAAAGAAAATTAAGAATTTGCATGAAGTTTCCGTTCAGACAAGGCAAAAAAAATAAAAAAATATACAAACGTACTGAGAGGTCGCGTATCATTATTTTAAAGGTTTTTGGCCCCCTGAATTCGAATTTGACCTTGAAATTGCGCTATCTTATTAAATTTTTGATATATCAATTTACATTGAATATCTCAAAAACCTGGCGCGATAGAGCAATTTAAAGGTCAGATTCAAATTCAGCGCGCCAAAAACCTTTAAAAATATTGTACATGACCTCTTATAACAAATTTTTTTTTTTTTTGCCTGGGTTATCTGAACGGCTATTTCCTGCAAAATCTTAATTTTCTTTTTTAGAAAAATTATCACAACTCTGTCAATTCTTATCAGATCTTTTCAGGATAATGCTCATCGTATTCAGAATTAAATTTTCTTTAAAAATACGTTCATAAATATAAAGGTTGTTAAACGAACTATAGCAGAAAAAAATCGTTAAACTCAAAAAATTTTCAAATAACAGCAAAAAAAATAGATATTATAGAAAACATCAATAGATACCTTTCTTATATGTGTAGACCAATTTACACACATGGAAAGCTCTATCAATCTTCTATCCAAAACAGTTAAAAAAATTTAAATCGGTTGAAAATTTTTTGAATTACACAAGGTTTAGTGAGCAAAGTCCCAAAAAAAAACGTTTTTTGACAATAACTCAAAAATTTTAGGATGTCTGGCAAGTTTAATGGGCATTTTTGTGATCTACTCGACAAAACCAACAACATATACCATGTCACATCTGAAGTATTTTTTCACTGTAGCACAGTGTAATTTTCACATATAGAGTTCTATTGACTATTAACTGAATAAATTTGACATTAAAAGTTTTTCTGAAGATTATTATAACTGGATAATATGAAACTAGTAAGAAACAAACCAGGATGTCTTCAATTTTTAGAAAAATTAAAATTTTTCTTTCACCTTTTTCTCAATTCAAAAACCATGTATATAACAAATCAAAAAATTATAATACATAATTATAATTAGAGCCTGAGCTCGACTGTCTTTACAGAAACAAGAATTTAAAAATTTACAAATTTTTTTTTTTTTTGTGTAAAATTTTTTTGAGTGTAAAATTTTTTTCGAATGTATTTTTAGTGTAAAAATATTTTTGAGTAACAAAAATGCGTCAAAAAATATTTTGTGACTAACCAATGTTTTTAAAACATGATTAAAGGGTTTTCAACACATGAATTTAAGGTGAAATTAACCTAAAACTCACGAGTTTGCTAATAACTTTTGAACCACTCCACCGATCTGGCTGCAATTCAATACGAACCAAGCTAGGGGAACGACAAATATATATTCTAAGCTTCAGCATCCTCAGAATTGCCTTTCGAAAGTGTGTTTTTTATATCGTAAATTCACGTAAAATCCTTGCCGAAATTCAATCTCTTGCTCTTAACTTTTGAAACACTGGACCGATTTCGCTGACCAACCTGACCAGGTTAATGCCCAACATACATATATGCTAAACTTCAGGAGCGTCCGTAAAGTCTTTCAAAAGTTAGCGTGTTTTCAACAAACAGATGCACGGACATCACTAGATCGTCTTAAAATCGATCGAGGATTATGAATATATACTTTATGGGGTCCTTGGCCAATATTTTGGGGTGTTACAAACGGAATGACTTATATATACCCTCTATCACTAGAGTGGAGGGTATTAAAATCAAAATCAAATTCTGATTATTTTTTATTAAAAACTAAAAATCGGCCTTTAAAATATTATATTTTGAGTAGGTTTATTTTAGCTCGAGGTCATAATTTCCTTTACTAATTAAAACTATGATATTCTCATAGAATAATTTTCAAGAAAATTATTTTTCTGTTTTAAATTTATTTATGTTGGTAATTTTTTGGAAAACTTAATCGACACGTGTTTCGAAACTTGTCAAATTCCATCGTCAAGATTCTAATTCCCAATGGGAGTAGAGTCAAATATGTATTAATATTTTAGTTTGGCCATTAACGATTTGTCATTAAAAACCCCTTTGCTACTTGTAGTATAGGTTATTTATTTTTGCTAGACAATCTTGACAACAGAATTTGACAAGTTCCGAAACACGTGTCGATTAAGTCTTGCAAAAAGAACTTGATACAGATTTTCATTTAAACTTAATTTGAGCAAAATTATTATTTTACCCGTAATTTTGGAAAATTTTTACGAAAAATTTGGGTTTTTGGTATTCGAGATATCGTTATTTAAAATTTGACAAAAAATTTTAAAATATATATAGTTTTTTTTATTAAATTCGACTGGTCTCAAATTCGTACCACATAATTTTTAGGCCTAGTAGAATACAAATGCTGCCCGTACACTGTGGAAAATCCAAAAATTAAGATAAAATGCCACCCTAACGCACATATTAACTGGGAGCACTTATGTATTGTTATGGCACAAAAAAAGAAACTGGGTTAATAAACCATTATCGAGTGGAGGTTAAAAATATGCACTTCATTTATGTATGTGTGTATTATTTTATGTGTTAAATATATATTTGCATCATGGATGTTGTTTTTTTTTCTACCATATGTTATATTACTACACATATGCTTTAAATTTATTAAGCTGAATGTTTTGTTGGTGATGCTATTTTTTTAGCAGTTTCACTACCCCCATGTACAATAGAGTGGGGTTAATATCATGTTTTGTATGCGATTTCCATAGAAAACCAGTTATAAGTTTTTAAAAACATAATGCTGTCAGGTGATGTAATTATTTTTAAAAATTCTTAAAATTGTTATTGAACTACAGCCGACACGTGTTTCGGAATTTGTCAGATTCCGTTGTCAAGACTATTTAACAAATATAAAAACCATATAGTAAAACTCCATTTTTGCATTTTTACCCCTAATTTTAGACCTAAATACGATGTCACCAAAAAAAAAGAAATAAAATATATTTTCAAGCGTTATCTTATGCTTGTCAAAATTAAAAAAATTTTAAAGTAAGCACCCAACCAGCCTCAACTTATTTTTCGAAGTCCATTTTGGAATGTAAAAACTTGTCGGATCGAAATAAGCTCTTTTGCCATTAATAAGCTAAAAAAGCTCACTAATATTCAAAAATCAAAAAAAAAAAATGGAATGCATGGATTTAAATTTATCCGACAAGGTCAAAAATCCCAAAGTTGAACTTTCGCTGTCATCCCAATGGGCAATTGCGAGTGTAATACCGTATATGAGATATTTCCCCTTGGTGTGCTTACCATTTTGTTTAAATTCTGATTAATTTTTATTTAAAAATAAAAAATGTTTTATTCGACCTTTAAAATATTATAATTTCAGTAGGTTTATTCTAGCTCGAGGTCATATATTCTTAACTAATTAAATCATATCGCTCATTTACTTGTATAGTGTCATAACTCAAAATGTTTGATTTTACAGAAAACCTGTTTAAAGTTTACAATTGAAACTTGGTTTACGTTGAAAAAGGCCCGTGAGTAGAAAATGTTATAACGTGTTCTCTTCTCAAACGGTGAGTTTAAAAGATATTAATACGAATTTTTAACACAATATAAAGCAGGATATAACAAATAATTCTGTATTGTTTACACAAAAACGACATATTTTGAGTTATGACACTATACAAGTAAATGAGCGATATATAAATTTTAAACAGAAAATCTTTTTTCTTCAAAATCATTATAGGAGAATATCATAGTTTTAATTAGTACAGGAAATATGACCTCGAGCTAGAATAAATCTGCTCAAAATATAATATTTTAAAGATCGTATAAAACAGTTTTTATTTTTTAATAAAAGTGGATCAGGATTATTTCAAATCTTTTATTTCAAAAAACAATTTTTATAAACCTTTTTTTGCCCCCTCTAATTTACCTAGACATGTTGTAACATACACATGCAGGTGACATTGTTAAAGGGATTAAGCAAAAAAATTAAACAAACAATGAAATGTTATTCCATTATTCTATAAATATCTGTAAAGCAACGATATGTAGAAAATATAACAGATGAATGTATTTAAATACTGATGTACAATTACACCGCTCAACAGTCATTTTCCGGTTTGAATTCTGGTGATCAATTTTAGTAGACTTTAATCTCCTGATTCCAAATCTGTACTCCAAATTTTTCCATCACGTCCAGATTTTTAGTTATTCACGGTTAAAAATGCGAAAAATTACGATTTTTGCATTATTTGAAAGCCTGTACAGCAGCCATTGAGTGGAATACAAATCTGGTATAACTCCTTCAGGTTTGGTGGTTAGTTATCTAACCACCTCTTGTTGCTTGTTTAAAACTTGTTTTCGTGCCACCTATTGACAAATTATTATGTTTTATATATGTAAAAAGAGCATAATATACAAAAAATAACGTAATAATATAAAAAAAATAATTTACAAAAAATAACGTAATAATATACAAATAATATACAAAAAATAACGTAAGCGCAAATTTTTTTTCTTTTTTTTATGATAAATAAACCTTAATCAAACTAAAAATGCAGTTGTTTTATTAATAAAATAAAATATGTAAAACTGTGGCTGAAAGAGATAAAGCGCAAAAGTATAATTTGTCTATGGTCTCCAACATAGAAAACAATTTTTTTCTAATTATTGCGTTTGGTTGGGTTACAATTGCGTTTTAAAATGACTCTGTTAAAATTATCATTTTTGTAAAAAAGATAAGGTAGGTACCTTAGTTTTTTTTGATATTTTTCAAAGAAAAACTAAAAAAAATAAATATTTTACAAATTTAAGTTTTCTGTGTTATTTTTCGTATAAACCGGAAGATATCTTTAATGGGTTTAAAAGTCTATAAGAAAGAATGAGATTTTGTCTAAATTTTGAGCATATCACATTAAAGATTGATTATCTGGTTTTTGTTTTTGAGCCTTTTAAAAATGGAGCTTTTTCTAATTTTTTTCACAGTGTTTTTTTTAAATACGTGTTTGGCCAATAATAGTGCAACAACTTAAAATTTTTTTGATCATATATTTGAGATCATAGTTCAATTCAACTCTAACGCTTTATACCAGATTTTTATTCCATCCAGTGGCTGCTGTGAAGGCTTTCAAAATGGCAAAAATCGCGTTTTTTCGCATTTTCAACCGCGAATAATTAAAATTCTAGACGTGATGGAAAAATTTGGAGCACAGATTTGGAATCAGCGAGTCAAAATCTTTAAAAATTTTGTATCAAACTTCAAACCGGAGTCAAAAACCTTCGATTTGTTGAGCGGTGTTATTTATTTAAAAAAAAAATACATTTCGTTACCAAAAAAAGTTAATGTAACTTACAATAAAAATCGTTTGTAATTTTTGAATCAAAAATACTATCCACACTTCCCATTTTTTTTATACCGTCCCAGTTGGCAACGTCCTCGAGCCATCCTCAGTGACGGAGCGATGACATGTCAGAGTCACTGCTGACATCCACAAGATATCTCTATGTACTGGGTTGAGGACAGTTCATACAAATTTTCAAAATGTCCTCACTCAAAGTCAGCAGTGGTCAGGGCTGACCTTCTTGGGACATATCACTTAAGACTTTTTTGGGAAATGTCTGACGTAGGTCATGCGAAAATACAAAAAAATTTCGTATTTCCTTTAGTTTTTACTTTTATCCATTTTTCTTTATAGATTATCTTTCTCATATTTTAAAAAAACTTATCGCCTTTTTAAGTCCCAACTGGATTTGAACCTGGAACCTCCAGTTTATTATTCCCACACCTAACTACTTGTTCCAAACTTTATTTTGAAAATAGTTTGTTTATTTATTACCAAGGAGAGGACTTTCATGCAAATGCATGTTTTTTCCCTTTGGTCATGGAACAGCATAAACAAGATATCTTTGCGAATCAAAGAATTTAATTTAAAATGGCATCGATTCGTTAGTGCATATTTTTGCATATTTTGCTTAAAATGCATATTTTTGCATATTTTGCTATTATTTTGCTATAAGTGGATATTTTTAGGTCATATTTTGCATAAATTTTAGTTTTTTAGCTATTTTTTTGTATTTTTTGCTATTTTAAAGTTTTTTTTATGATTTTTTTTTTGTATTTAAGCAA
This sequence comes from Pegoplata infirma, assembly GCA_963921195.1. Lineage (NCBI taxonomy): Eukaryota > Metazoa > Arthropoda > Insecta > Diptera > Anthomyiidae > Pegoplata > Pegoplata infirma. The sequence continues at coordinate 51,933,550 of OY992536.1, read as the reverse complement.
TTATTAAATTTTTTTGGCATTTAAAATGCCAGACTGAATTCAAAAGTTATGATTTTTTTTTCAATAAAAGTGAAAAAAAACAAGGTGATATTTAAGATTTTTAGTGCATATTTTAAGATTTTTAGTGCATATTTCAAGACTTTTTAGTGCATATTTTAGGCGCCTAAAACATAGTTTTTTAGTGCATGAAGTTCCTGTCCCTGTTTATTACTTTTATTCTACTTGTTAGATTTTGATTTTATTTTAAATAAATCGATAATATTGCCATCTTTTTCTTGGAAATTGAAGAGTTGTCCAGATTTAAAATTCTAATTTAATATACTGCTATTCTGAAGACATTTCCTTTTAGACGCCTTACAGGAATTTTCCATACTCTAAAGCAAACATTCAGTGCTGACAATGTTAGGACTTGTCATCAAGGATGATTACCTATGAATTGTCAGAACCTGACGACATTTCCTCAAGGAATCACTGTGGAAATTTCCTCAGTGACACGCTTTTCAACTGGGGTACAACGTTCCGAAATTATTTTAAAACTTTTCTGAGACATTTTTTTGTTGGTTTTCGTTTCAAGAATTTCATTAAAAATAATTTTAGAATAAAAAAAAAAATTGACAAATTTTGAAAAATTTTCCGAAAAAAATTTTGACAAATTTTCTATGTTCCGGACATAAGTATGTTTTGTTAGGTTTTTAGCATTTTGGGTTAAATTTTTTGAGTTAAAAAAAATAATAACAAATGCTTTAATAAGAAAAAAGATTTAATTTTTCGCAAAAAAAAAAATACTGAAAACTTTCTAAGTCTCAGACACAAAAATTTTTACCACAATTTCTTGGTAAAACAGAAAAAACAACATTTGTTTTACCTTTTAAGCTTAAAGTTTTGCGTAAACGAATAAATTAATGATAAATAGTTATTTGAAACTCTGTTTGCAACTATTTATTTTATTAGTTACTTATTACTACTTATTTAACTTGTTTTAGGTAAGTAGTTATTTATCTCCCTACTCGTAAGCTTGTAGGCACTACTTATTTTTGTCTCACGGCCTTTATAGAATAAGTAGTGTTTCATGCAATGAGTAAGTACATACCAATAATTATTACTAATTACTAAACTCATTACTAGTAATGCAAAAATTTGCTGGGAAATACATTAAAAAAGCTTTAAGACAACAGATTTTGAAAAAGTGGCAAAAGAAATTTTTAAAGTCCGCCACAAAGATTTGTTGGCCATTTTTGTTTCATTCTTTAATAAAAAAATTGTTAAAAATATATATTCGATTAGAATTTTATTCTAGTTCGAGGCCCAAAAATATTTCTATATATGATATTGTCATAATGGAGTATTTTTAATTTATTGCTTTAAAAAAGTTACTCATCTCATAGTATGTCTGTACTGATCAGTTTCATCCCCACTAAGGAATCTTCAGCAGACTTTAGAGAATCATCGTTGGTCAATCAAACATCAAACCAGACATAATATTTGATATATTTCACAAGTTATTTGAGAAATACTATTATGAAGGTCCGAAATCTGTTTTCCAACAAAAATAACTCTTTTAAAGCAAAAATTGTATATACTAAATCACCATCGGTAATTATTAATATATGTGTTGCTGTTATTTTACAATAACAACAGTACCTAAACAAACAATAGTGTTGGTAGGATAAGTCGTACCAAACTTTGTGTTAAATGTTGTTTTTTTATTTTTAGTACTAAAAGGTACATAAAAATAAAATGTATTTATTCGGACTTTATATATGTATATATATTCGATTAGAGTTTTATTCTAGTTCGAGGCCCAAAAATATTTCTATATATGATATTGTCATAATAGAGTATTTTTAATTTATTGCTTTAAAAAAGTTACTCATCTCATAGTATGTCTGTACTGATCAATTGTTAAAAATATTTTTTTTTTGTTGCAAGTTTGAAGACACATTATTAACATAATGATGAAACATTATATAATATTGATGACAATATGAAATCAAAATTGATGAAAATGTGTCATCATACTTATGACACGCCTCATCAATATGATGAATAATCATTAATGTTTTTATTGATGGCAGTACATCTTATTGATGCTTAGTAACATTGGAAGAAAAGTTATAAACATTTCTTCATATTGATGTAAAAATTCATCAATATACATAAGCTTTTTCATGTATAGAATTTATGCTAAACACCATTTGAAAAACATTACCAAGCCACAAAGATATTTTACACTTTTTAAGCTACTCAAAAAAATTATACGTTCAAAAAAATTTACACTGATAAAAAAATACACTCAAAAAAAATTCTTTTACAAAAATTAAGAAAAAAAAAATTTTTTAAACTCAAAAGAAAAAGTAATACACTCAACAAAAGTAATTGAGGTGTTAACATGTTCCATATTTTACACAGTGTTTTTCACACTAAAAAAAAATTTCACTCTAAAAAATTTTACACTCAAAAAAATTTTTTTTTGATAAAAAAAAAGTGACTAAAAAAAATTTTGATAAAAATATTATTTATTGCAAATTTTTTTAATAATCTTAAATAAACATTTACAAAATCAAAAAAAAAATAAAAATCTGAAATTTGTGGAAAATTGTTAATGCCATTTTATACATGAGGCATTCCGCACCAAATTGTGTTGATAGACTGGGCTTAGGAGATGTGGCTAAATATTGAAAAAAAAATAGTCAGATTTGTGTCGAGTTGCCTTGATTAAATATTTCTCAAATTAAAACAGAATGCACCAAATCTCAAAATTTTGCTTCATATCAATAAGCAGCTCATCCACAATTTAGCCTTTCAATGCTGATTTCAAATCTGACGAATGAAAAAATAATTTTTCATGCCTCTGATGTTTCTTTTTTTTAAAGAATTGTTGCATTTAAATTGTGTTGGACATTTAAAATAAATTAAATAAAAACTCAAGCTAAAGCTAAAAACATTAAAATAAAACTGAATTATTTTATAAATTCTACTTTATGCATGACTGTAGACGAAAAATTTCTACATGCATATTTGCAAGTCAAAATAGAGACAACTAATTCTAGTTATGCACACATAAATAAAATTGGGGTGGCATTTCTTGGAGTAAAAAATTAGTTGATACCATGACATTTAGCTATTAAAAAATCAAAATTTTTGATCTTAATCTATTAAATTAGGTTGTTTAACTTAAATTGGATATATTTTTTATTTTTCTTTTGTGAGTGTAAGAGAATAATCACAATTGGAGCGGGAAGCGGAAAAACGCAATTGTCCTCATAAAAATAGAATTGAATCTAGTTTGGCGGAAAAACGCGGCGGAATTTTGTTGTCATATAAAACGTATGTGAACAGTTGCGGAAAAACGCTTCCCGCTCCAATTGTGATTATTCTCTAAGACAGTGGTCGGCAGAAAGAGAGTGTATGAATCAATGGTGCCCAAACACTTGTTAGAGATCAACGAAGACTCACACACACAATATAAACGACAACGAAACTAACAACAGAGAGCATAAAAAACAAAAAAAATTATCTTTTTGGGCACCGCTGGTATGAATGCATTGGTATATGAATATAAACATGCATGTGTTTGTATATTTTTTAAACAAAGCGACATTAACCTGCTTGTTGTTGTATTTTTATGCTCTTATTGTTAGTTGTGAGTTTTGTTGACAATCGTGTTATATACATGTTAATTGCCGATTGTGTTCGGATTTTCAGGGCTATGGGTGCCGATCACTGATGTAAGACAAAACGTTTAAACCCTGTTTTTCAAACAAAAACGAATTTTATTTTGATCAAAAATTACTGCATTCCTAATACTTTGTACATCTAGCAAAACACTTAAAAATTCCTTAAGAGACTAACTATTCTATCTATGAATTAAATATTATACGTACTATATAGTTAAAGTAAAAATGTAAATACTTGTAATTTAAACAAAATATGCAACAATATAGAAAAAAAACTCAAGTCAAAAAGTAAAAAACAAAAATAGCTAGTAAAATGCATTACAAATACAAGTATTTTTGTAGAAATAAAAAAATAAAAAAAAGAGAACCCTAGTTGTATAACAATGACTTATAGTTTCAACAATTGCTTTTCTTAAACTTATTTCTACATATCGCTGGCTTAAAATAAAAATGGCATTACTTATTTTTTATACTCAATTATATCAATCAACATTTGACCGGCATTTTGTTTGTAAGGAAAAAATGTTTTTCTTACGATTTTGAAAGTTAACCCGTGGATTTTTGAAATATCAAAAAATTTTTAAAATCGGTCAAACGGTTTTTGAGATATCGCCATTTGCAAAAAAAAAATTTTCAACGTTTAAGATCTTTTTTTTATTTAATTTTTTTTTTCCTTTAACCCGTTCTTAGAGTTTAGACAATCTTTCATTTAAACTTAATTTGGGTTAAATTCGATAATTTCAACACGTTCCGCACTTTAATTTAGGATTTTTGGAAAATTTCCACAAATATTTTTGAATTTTGAAAAATTCAAAAATAAAATTGTCTGCGCAGTTTTTACTCTTGCCCAAACCATTGAATCATGATAATGTTTTGGTGTTCTTCCAAAGCAAATTTTTCCTAGAAAAAATGCAAAACGTACTGAAATATAGGTCGAGGATCCCATTATGTTTATATATTATTTATCCATAAAGGTTTTTAAGACATTCTAGTGAAATCCATACATGTATTTGTCTGTGTTTGCCGATAAAAAAAAGTTTTTGATGATAAAGTTTTTTATGAAAAAAGATTTTTGTTAAAAAAAAATATTTGATAAAATAAAATATTTATGAAAAAACAAGTAAGAAAGTTAAAGTCAGTTAAGACCGACCATATGATACCCTACACCAGCGTTTTAGGGAAAATGGGTCCCAAGTCCAAACATGGACCGATTGGATCTGTCTTTTGTTAGATCTTTATTTAGTGTAGAAAACACACACAGATCAAATTTTAGTGGAATTGGTTTATATTTTTGTCAATAGACCGATGTAACTGAATATCGTTCTAAATTTTTATATGGGGGACTAAGTCCAAAAACGGTCCAGTTATATTCCGACTTGATAAGGCTACTAAAGTACACGTTTAACACCTAAAAATAAAACTGTTATCAAATATTTTCATTTTTATGAATTTTGAGGAAATTATGTAAATATCGGGAGGGTGGTTTGTATGGGGGCTACCAGAAGGACTAACCCGATCCCTTTAAAATTTGGAATAGTGATTCGTGCATACAAAATTTGATTACCTGATAAATTTCAAAGCGATATCTATTAAAATACGGTTATAAGAGTCATTTAAACCGAATCCAAAAGGGACGTTTGTATGGGGGCTAGGTCCTTAACATGGACCGATTTTCTCCAATTTCAATAGGCTTCGTCCTTGGGCCAAAAGATGTTTAAGTTTTAAATTTCAAGTCAATTGATTGAAAATTGCGATCTGTATCGTGCTTAAACCGATAGATGGACAGACAGACGGACGGACGGACGGGCATCGATAAATCGACTCAAAAAGTAATTCTGAGTCGATCGGTATAATTAAAGGTAGGTCTAGGACCAATATTTCGGGTAGTTACAAACATCAGCACAAACTCATTATACCCTGTACCACAGAGTGGAGTAGGGTATAAAAACAAAATATTGACGAAAAAAAATATTAATGAAAAAGTAATTTATGACAAAACAAATATTGATAAAAAATAATTTTTGAAAAAAAATATTGATTAAAAAGAAATATTGATGAAAGAAAAAATATTTATGAAAAAAAAAATATGAATGAAAAAAATATTGATGAAAGAAAAAATATTGATGAAAAAAAAATATTAATAAAAAAAAATATTGATGAAAAAAAATATTGATGAAAAATACATATTGGAAAAAAAAAATTGACGAAAAAAAGTTGACAAAAAAATATTGATAAAAAAAATATTGATAAAAAAAAAATATTGATTAAAAAAATATTGGTGAAAAAAAAATATTGGTGAAAAAAAGATATTGATAAAAAATATTGGTGAAAAAATATTGATGAAAAAAATATTGATGAAAAAATATTGATGAAAAAAATATTGATGAAAAAAAATTATGAAAAAAAAATATTGATGAAAAAAAAATATTGACGAAAAAAATATTGATGAGAAAAAAATATTTAAAAATATGGTGGGAATCGAACCCACGACCCCCAGACTCATAGGCTAGCACGCTACCAACTAGCCTACTGGGGCGCCTATATTGATGAAAAATAACTATGTTACGTTTTATTCACCAGCTGGTAAATATTTTTTATTCACCACGAGGTGAATTAATATCAAAGTTACAAACCCAAGTTACTTAAATGATTTTAATGAAAAAAGTTTTTAATAAAAAAAAAAAAAATATTGGTAAAAATTTTATAAAAAAATATTTAATGAAAAAAATGTTGATAAGAAAATTTTTGATGAAATGAAAAAAAAAAAAAATAATTGAAAAAAAAATTATGAAAAAAAAATTTATAAAAAAAAATTGAAGAAAAAAAATATTGACGTAAGAAAAGTATTGATGAAAAAAAATTATTGATGAAAAAATATTTATGAAAAAAATATTGATGAAAAAAAAAAATTGATGAAAAAATTATTGATGAAAAAAATATTGATGAAAAAAAAATATTGACGAAAAAAATATTGAGGAAAAAAAAATATTGATGAAAAAAAAATACTGACGAAAAAAATATTGACGAAAAAATATATTGATGAGAAAAAAATATTGAAAAATATGTATGAAAAAAAATATCAATGGAAAAAAATATTGCCAAAAAAATATTAATGGAAAAAAATATTAATGAAAAAAAAATATTAATGAAAAACAAATATTGATAAAAAAAATATTGATGAAACATAATTCTGTTACGTTTTATTCACCAGCTGGTGAATATTTTTTTTTATTCGCCATGAGATAATTTATTATCAAAGTTACAAACCCAACTTAAATGACTTTGATGAAAAACAGATTTTAATAAAAAAAAGGTATTGATACAAATTTAATAAAAAAATATTGACGAAAAAAATATTGAGGAAAAAAAATATTGATGAAAAAAAAAAAATACTGACGAAAAAAATATTAACGAAAAAAAATATTGATGAAAAAATATTGGTGAAAAAAATATTGATGAAAAAAAATATTGATGAAAAAAAATATTGATGAAAAATAATATTAATAAAAAAAAATATTGATGAAAAAAAATATTGATGAAAAAAATATTGACAAAAAAAAATATTGACGAACAAAAATTATGATGAGAAAAAATAGTGAAAAATATGTATGAAAAAAATATTAATGGAAAAAAATATTGATGAAAAAAAAATATTAATGAAAAAAAATATTGATGAAAACCAAATATTTGCTTTGTTTTTCAATAAGTGGATTTATTTTCGGATTAATCTTATTTAGTTTAAAATAAATATTTTAACATGCCAAAACAAATTTGGAATATTTTTTTTTCAGTAATCTACGATAAATAAGCATTTATAATCCGAAAAAGTAATAAAAAAAATTGAAAAATTAAAAAAGTTATAAATAAATCAAAATTAATCCAATTAAATTTTAGGATTTAATAAGTCCACATTGGATTAATTTTGATTTATTTATAACTTTTTTCATTTTCAAATTTTTTTATTATTTTTTCGAATTATAATTGCTAATTTATCGTAGAATACGAAAAAAAAAAATTCAAATTTGTGTTGGTATGTTAAAATATTTTTTTAAACAAAATAAGATTAATCTGAAAATAAATCCACTTTTTGAAAAACACAGCAATTGATAAAAAAAAATATTACCTAAAAAAATATTGATGAAAAAAAATTGTTACGTTTTATTCACCAGCTGGTGAATGTTTTTTTATA
>OY992536.1:50077887-50125484 GCA_963921195.1 Pegoplata infirma | reverse complement strand
AAAAATTTTTTTCCACAAAAAAGTCTTAAGATTCTGAAACCTTTTATAGAAAGTATCTCATATTTTAAAACATTTTTAATATATATTATATATTATTATATATTTGTTTCGTACTGAAAAAAAAATTATATTCTGAGACTTTTTTTCTGTAGAAAAAGTTTCAGATTCTGAGATTTTTTTCCCAAAGAAACAGTTTCAAATTCTCCTATAGAAAAAGTCTCAGATTCTTAGACCTTTTTTTGGTGAAAAAAGTCTCTGATTCTGAGGTTTGTTCTTTTTTTGTTTTAACCTTTTTCCTTTTTCCCATAGAAAAAGTCTCAGATTCTTATACCTTTTTCATTTCGAAAAAGTCTCAGATTCTTATACCTTTTTCTTTTCAAAAAAGTATTAGATGCTGCGACCTTTTTCCTATAAATAAGTCTCAAATTTTAAGACCCATAGAAATATACTCAGATTCTGAGACTTTTAGAATATGGGAATTCTTCTACAAAAATCCGAAAAAGAAAATTTTTGAGAATGTGAAAAGTTTTAGAGTTTTTCTGCACATTTTCTATAAAAAAATTCTCAGAATCTGAGACCTTTTTAATATAGAATAAGTCTCAGATTCTAAGACCTTTTTCCTATAGAATAAGTCTCGAACTCTGACACATTTTTTCTATAGAAAAAGTATCAGATTTTTTACAAAGAAAAATTTTTCAATCCTTAAATATTTTCTTTTAGGGATTTTTGTAGAAAAATTCTCAAAATATAAGTACTATTAAAAGATACCAAAATTCTTAATAAGATTGACATATATTTTTTTACAGAAAATTTTCAGATTGAATCACATTTTTTCCTTTAAAAAATTTAAAAATTTTCCCTATAAAAACTTTCAGATTTTTTCTATGAAAAATTTTCGGATTTCGAGATAATTTTCGTTCGGAATTTTTTTTTTCGAAAATTTCCTTCTTCCTTCTTTCTTTTTTTTTTGTCTCCTTTTTTTCTTTTTTTTTCTTTAAAGTTAGTTAAATTAAAAAAAATAAAACACAATATTGCCTTGCCCCTTTTTCCCCTCAATTCTCCGTCTACATTCCAAAAAATGTTAAATCGGACTACTTTAGAATATGCTTCATAGTTAGGACTACATGTTCGGGATTTTTAGCTTCCTAATTCATTGGGGCGGAGCTTAAAAATACTCTAAAATGTTAAAAAAATAATTTTGCCAAGTCCCCTTTTTCTTGTAATTCGCCGCCCACAGGCAAAAAATCCGGCTTCGTAAAATTCTCCGCCCACAGTCCAAAAATTTAAAATTCGACTACTTCAGGATATGCTTCATCGATAGGACTATATGCTAGGAAATTGTCAGCTTCCTAAGTCATTAGAGGACTTAAAAATAAGCAAAAATGTAAATTTTCATCATCATAGGTCATTGGGGGTCTTCAAATTAGTTAAAATATTAAAAAACACAATTTGTCCACGCCCAATTTTTCTCTTAATTCTCCTTCCACAGTCTAAAAAATTTAAATCCGATTACTTCAGGATATGTTTCATTGTTAGAACTAAATGCTATGCAATTTTCCGCTTCCTAAGTCATTTGGGGGCTTCAAAAGAAGTAAAAATGTTAAAAAATCCCAATTTTGCCACGACACTTTTCCCCTCAATTCTCCGCCCACAATGCGAAAATTTGAAATCCGACTACTTAATGATATGCGCCATCGTTAGGACTATATTCTAGGAACTTTTCAGCTTCCTAAGTCATTAGGGGGCTTTAAATTAAGCAAAAATGTAAAAAAATTGAGTTTTGCCACGCCCACTTTTCCGCTTATTTCTCCGCCCACAGGCAAAAAATCGAAAATCCGGCTACGTTAGGATCTGTCCCAGGTCTTTTACTATATGTATGCCAATTTTCAGCTTTGTAGCTCATCAGTGGGCTTTAAAAAGCTCTGGATAGACAAAAAAAGAGGAACACACAAATAGGGAAATTATATATATAGATATACGATAAAAAAATTTAAAATCTGAACATTTTTTACAAAAACAATTTCACTGATTTTTTTTTCAACCTGGAAATTACGTTGGCTATAACCGATATGAGTTTCACGGCAATAGTTTTGTACTTACAAGTGAAGTATCTCAACCCTTATGAACCGATTTGCCTGAAACTTAAAATATATATTAAAGATACGATTTTAAGGCTGGGGTGTCTCGGCTTATCGGCCATATCGGTGTTTAAAAATTTCGTTGTCCCCTTATGAAACCATGTGGACCTTCGGGAAAATTTTGATAACTTCCGAAGTAACAGGAATATCGTCTAGGGCGAAAATACATGTCGACTTAAATTTAATAAAGATTATTTCTTATTCATATGGATATCGTAGGTCTATGTCTTCACATAAATACCCCCCAAAATTTACATATTTTCCTGAAAAAAAATATTTAAAGAAACCAAATTTTTACAAGGTTATGCCACCATTGGATAGGCATTAAAAAAACCTTTCTTCTCATATGAAAACATCATACAGTTTCTTAAAAAGAAATGGCTGAAAAATCCAAAAAAAGATTTTTTCGCCATTTTTTTACCCATGTTTTGAACCCCTAAATCCGCAATATGGCCGATAAGCCGAGACACCCCAACCTTAGAATTGTCTCTTTTATATATATTTTAGGTTTCAGGCAAATCGGTTCATAAGGGTTGAGATACTTCCCTTGTTAGTAGAGTTGTCAACCGATCAAGAATAATTCGAATAATCGATCAAACAAAACCAAACTCTTGTTCGATTAATTTAAAATTGACGATTTTCGAATAACGAATAAATCGATTAATTAATGTCAATTAATCGAACAATTTTTTTTTAATACCCTCCTACTACAGTATCGAAATATCGCTCCTCAAGTTATTGAAATAACTTGAGAAGCAACATTTTATTTGTTTGTGTTTTTTTCCTTCTCCTGATGTTCCATTGAAAACTTTTTTTCAGAAGTTTTGTTTAATCCCTTCGTACAAGTATCTTGAGTATGAAAGTTCTTCAAAAGATATATTTTTATCCTTATTTCAATATTTTTAAGGCAAAAACCAAGATAAAATGAAATGTTGCTTATCGAGTTTTTACAATAAGCCCTTCATATATTACACTGTGCTACAAAAAACACAAAATCGAATACACTTTTAAAATGAGGTAGTTAAGGTTGTAGGTCTAGTCGAAAAGATCACAAAAATGCCCATCAAACTTGCCAGACACCCCCAAATTTTAATGTTATTGTCAAAAAAGGTTTTTTTGGGACTTTTCTCACTAAACCACGTGTAACTTAAACATTTTTCAACCGATTTTAAAATTTTCAACTGTTTTGGATAGAAGAAGGATAGGGCTTTTCATGTCTCTGAATTTGTCTATACATATAAGAAAGATATCTATTGATTTTTTTAACAATATCTAATTTTTTGTTATTTTTTGAAAATTTTTTGAGTTTATCGATTTTTTTCTGCTTTAATTTGTTCAACAACATTTATATTAATAAACGTGTTCCTCAAAAAAATTTAAGTGTGAATACGATGAGCTTTACGCCAAAAAAATCGGATAACAATTGACAGAGTTGTGATAATTTTTCTAAAAAAGAAAATTATGATTTTGTATGAAATTGCCGTGCAGATAACCCAGGCAAAAAAAAATAAAAATATCAACGAACATACTGAGAGGTCGCGTATCATTACTTTAAAGATTTTTGACCTTCTGAATTCAAATTTGACCTTGAAATTGCCCTCTTTTATTAAGTTTTTGATATATAAATTTATGTTAAATATCTCAAAAACCTAACGAGATAGAGCAATTTAAAGGCCAGATTCGGATTCAGAGCGCCAAAAACCTTTAAAAATGTTGTACATGACCAATTTTGATAAATCTATTTTTTTGCCTGTGTTATCTGAAGGGCGATTTCCTGCAAAATCTTAATTTTCTTTTTTAGAAAAATTATCACAACTCTGTCAATTATTATCCGATTTCTATTAGAATAAAGCTTATCGTATTCAGAATTAAATTTTCTTTAAAAATACATTTATAAATGTAAAGGTTGTTAAACGAACTATAGCAGAAAAAAATCGATAAACTCGAAAATTTTTCAAAAAATCAATAGATACCTTTCTTTTACATATTGACAAATTCACACACATGAAAAGCCCTATCCTTTTTCTATCCAAAACAGTTTATTTAAAATCGGTTGAAAATTTTCTGAATTACACAAGGTTTAGTGAGAAAAGTCCCAAAAAAACGTTTTTTGACAATAACTCTAAAATTTGAGGGTGTCTGGCAAGTTTAATGGGCATTTTTGTGATCTAGTCGACAAGACCAACAACCTATACTATGTCACATCAGAAGTATTTTTTCACTGTAGCACAGTGTAATCTACAAATAAAAAAAATCATCAAAATCGTTCCAGTAATTTTAGCTGCACAACAGCAGCCGATTTTGTCCTTTAAAAAAAGTCTATAATTAAGTGGCAATTTCAGTTTGCTTTTTTTATGTCAAAACAAGTAGGATAGTTAAATTCGACTTTGCCGAATCTATGAATTCCCTACACAATGTCTTTTTAAAAGGATAGTACATTTTTTAATGCGAAAAAATTTAACAATTTTGATTACAAATATTTTATTTTAAGTAAGAAACTCTTTTATTCTAATTTAAAAAAAAAAAAAAATTACTAATTTTTTTTTTTGAGTGTAATTTTTTTTTCGAGTGTAATTGTTTTTTTTACTGTTAAAATATTTCTGAGTGAATGCACGTACGTATGTACACAAAATATTGTAATTTTTGTAAAAAAAAATAAATTTTTTTTGAGTGTAAAATTTTTTTTGAGTGTAAAATTTTTTTCGAGTGTAATTTTTAAATTACCAATGCTTTTAAAACTAAAAAAGTTTAAAAAACATTGCTTCAAAACTAAACAAGTTTGAAAAGCATTGTTAAGTTACCACCAATGCTTTTAAAACTTGTTTAACACGTGGCATTTAAGATGAAACCAATCTGAAATTCAGGGTTTTGCTTATAACTTTTGAACCACTGAACCAAATAAGCTGAAATTCAACACCAAACAGACCTGGCGAACTGCAAAGATACATGCTAGGTTTCAGTAGTCTCATTATTGTCTTTCGAAAGTTATCGTGTTTTTTATCTCGCAAATTCACGAAAACCCCATGCCGAAATTTATCTTTTGCTCATAACTTTTGAACCACTGGACCGATTTGACTGGGTTGCAATACCAACCTGACCAGGTAAATGACCAACATATATGCCAAACTTCAGTAGCATCTGTATAGTCTTTTAAAAGTTAGCGTGTTTTCTACGGACGGACAGACAGACGGACGGACATCGCTAGATCGATGGCTAGGGGTCCTAAACCAATATTTCGATGTGTTACAAACGGAATGACAAACTTATATATACCCTCTATCACTAGAGTGATGGGTATAAAAATATCAGACACTCAGACATTTTTGTATAGAAAAAATCAAAGAATGTTAAAAATTTTTTGGTCACATTTCCTCTGACCATTTCCGATTTAATAAAAATTAATGTGTGTGATTTAGCGTGGTATGTTTGTATGTGTTAAACTTAACTTTCTCATATTAACTAACATAAAAAGGACTTTATGTTTTACTACATTTTATTAGCATGTGTGTGTGTATGTATGGTTATGTATGTGTGTGACTATGATATTGTTTATTTTCAGGGTTGCATGCCTCATAAAAGCCTAATTAATTAAAATTATTTTTTGGTTGGTATTTTTACTATCAACAAAACAACATAGTGTGGCCAAATAGTTTGAGGTTGCCATATTGCCCATGTTTACACATTAGATTTTCCTAATTTAAAACAACAATACATAGCAAGCACGAAAAAACAAATACTGATAGCAAGGACAATACAAATTAAGTTTTGCTCATGGCACAATAATACCAGGTAGTATTATTAGAATTTGTTGTCAATAACGTCCACCTATTAATTTCAAATTTTAAAAATAAAAATTCAAATAAATAAAAAAATCAAAACAAAAAAAATATAAACAACAAAATAAACAAGAAGTCCCAGCAGACAATTTGAAAATATATTCCAAAAAGTGGTTATGTTTATGCCCATATACAAAACTTTAAACCACGGTTTTAAACAAATCGGTTAATATTCACAATACGAACACAGTTTTTGCAACAATAGCCATTTTTCTCCAAGAAAAGCGATTGGAAATCTTCTTCTAATTTCTTTGTTTGTTGGGTAGCTTTATTGTTTGGATTTGTTGAAGTCAAGGGGTTTTATGTTTGTTTACATATTTTTGATTACTTTTTCTAATGATAGTACCGTTATAGTTTTACAATGAGTTTTGCTTACATATGAATTTGTACAATAAACTTTCAATATGATTAAGATAACAACGAAATACGAGTCAATTTAACAAATCGTTAATGGGGGAAAATTTAAAAGAATTTTTTCATTCAATATAAATTTTTAGGGTGAAGCGACTTTGTATGGAGAATATTTTTTTCGATTTTGCAAAGCGCCGAGGTGGAAACAATTACATTTTTGTGTCAATGGTCAATATTTATACACAAAATAATTGGAAGTGTCCACTGAAGTCCCAAATGCATTTTTTTGACATAAAAATGAAGCAAACTCGCTTGTGTTGAATCTGGGATGGGTTTTATGTAATCAAAAATTGATTTTCCAAAAAAAAAAAAAAATTGGAAAATTTTTTAAATACTTTTTTTTCGCAAAAAGCAATTCCTTGAAAAAAAATATCTTGCTCGACCGAAGGCAAAAAAAATTGTATAAAAAAATGCAGATGTATCACTCAAAAAACAGTGAATTTGATCGAAATTTGTGCTAAACTAAAATTGCAATTGTGGGAGTTTATCAAAAAATGCTGGCAAGATGTAAATTTATTAATTTTGTTTAGCATGATAATGTTTTTAGGCTGATGTCTAATTTTAAAAATGATGCAGGAGGCCACCTCAGTTTGACTATATAAGCCACTGACTAAAAAAAAAAAGAAAATAAGAACTACTGTTTTTATTTTCTTAAAATCAAAAAGGTTTGTAATTCCCATTTGTAACTTGGATAATAATTCACCTACCGGTGAATAAAAACATTTTCCACCAGCTGGTAAATAAAACGTAACAAAATTATTTTTTTGCAAACATTTTTTTTCATCAACATTTTTTTTAACAATTTTTTTTATCAAAACATTGTTTTTATTATAATTTTTTTTTTTATTAACATTTTTTTTTCATCACATTTTTTTACGTTAAAAAATTTTTTTCTCATAAATTTTTTTTATTAATTTTTTTCATTAAAACATTTTTTTGCCATACAATTTTTTTTTTTCTTTATCAAAAACTTTTTCTACATCAAAAAATTTTTTTTTTTTCATTATGTTTTTTGCATTACTTTTTTTATCAAAAACAATTTTTTTTTCATGAAAAAAATTTAAATTCTTCTGTGCCGACTGCACTATGGTTCCAAATCCATTTTTTTTTTTTTGGCAGAAATTAAAAAAATAAAATTTAACAAATTTTCAAAAGCTTATACATTTCCTCAATGTCAACACTATAAGCTATCAAGAAAGTATAATGAAAAAAATTTGGTGCCAATACTGTCAGTTTGCTAGGCTTTCAAAGTTGAAAGTTTTAAGACGTATAATAAAACCGAAGTGAAATCAATATTACAGTTATACAAACGGCAAATGGGAAAAACTAAAATTACAAAGAGGCTAAAGGGACAAATTGAAACCTAAGGATACTAGTTCTTGTTCAAAATTCCTTTTTTAGAGTTAATGCATCCTTGGCGTTATTCTTGGGTGTTTTGATTATGAGGATTTTGGAGCCAAAATAGCCTATATCTTTCGTGGACAAAAAGTTGTGTTTGGGCACGAACTTGCATGAGTCTTTAAACGTGAAAGTGTTTTCAATATTGTATATTTAATATTAAAATTTACATCTTGCCAGCATTTTTTGGCAAACTCCCACAATTTCCATTTTAGTTTAGCACAAATTTCGGCCAAATTTGCTGATTTTTGCGTGACACGTTATCAAATTATTTTTTTTTTATAATTTTTTTTACCTTCCGTAAAGCTAATTAATTAAGAAAAATATATTTTTTTAAAAAAAAATTTTTTTTCAAAAAAAAAAAATTAAAAAAAAAAGTTTTTAAAAAAAAAAATTAAAAAAAAAATTTTCAAAAAAAAAAATTTTTTTTTTGACAATTGATTTTTGATTGCGCTAAGAGATAAAAATCATCCCAGAATTATTCCACATGACCTTGCTTCATTTTTTGAATTTATGCCAAAAAAAATGCATTTGGGACCATAGTGGACTGGTCAAAAAATCAAAGATATTGACCATCATCTGGGGGTTAGATTTGTGATTCCATGTAATCATTAGTATTAATGATTCCCAATTTAATTTAGAATTATCATCAGTATGGCAGCACTCATTAAACAAATACATCAGTCTTTCTATATATTTTGATATTTTTTTTTTGATATAAACTATCTTACATCATCATAAACATTGTATGGACCATATGCTAAATAGCCAACGGTTATGTGATGGATGTACTGTGTACAAAAGCACACCCAATTTTTAACCTCTGTAAAATGGAAAAGTTTTTTAGAACATATTTATATTCTACACCCATGCGTGGATCAAGCTCTAGGGGTAGGGAAATTTTTTAGGGGGGAGGGGAAATTTTTTTACGCAAAAAAATGTTCATACACGGTACCTCAGGTTATATTTGCCTCATTAGTTAAGATTTTTTAGGGCAAAACATTTATAAATTTTAAAGATTTATTCCTATATAGAAAATTTTTTTAGAAAGATATTGAAATTTTGAAAGAGCTCTTTCCCGAAAAATCGGGAACGAGCTGCAAATTTGGTAAATGAGTGTATTACTTAAATGCAAAAAAGTGATTTTACATTTCGGAGAGTAAAACGGATTCGGCAAAGAAGAATTTAACAATCTCAGTTGTTTTTGGTACATTTGTTAAACAAATGGAACATTTTATGTCAGAAGTGTGGACCTGTTGAAAAAGAAGTATTGGTAAAAAAGTGAGAAAAAAATTAAAATGTCTGCGAAGTTTGTACTCTTGCCCAAAACATTAAATCATGATAATGTTTTGTGGAAGATTTGGGTGTACTTGTCAAAGCAAAATTTTTTTAGAAAAAATAATGTTATATTGCTTTGCTATTCCATGCAAAACGAATTGAAATATCAGTCAAGGACCCCATTAAAAAACCAAAAGACCTGTACATTACGTAAGTGAGTGCAAAAATAAGTGCAAAAAAGTGTTTTTACATTTTGGAGAGTATAAAAGATTCGGCACCAAAGAATATAATACACTTGTTTTATGTAAATTTGATAAACAAATGGAAAATTTTTATGCGAATAGCTTAGACTTGTTGAAAAAAGAGTTTTGGTAAAAAGAAATGATTTTTTACACGAAAAGCAAAATTATGTTAAAAAAAATTTAATGAACCCAAAATTTTTGGTGAAAAAAAATGTGGATGAAAAAAAGTTTTTGATGAATTTTTTTGATGAAAAAAAAATTGATGAAAAAAAATATTAAAAAAAAATTTTTTTGGTAAGAAAAAAATTGAGAATAAAAAATTTGATGAAAAAAAAAATTGATAAAAAAAACATGATAAAAAAAATTTTTGATGAAAAAAAAAAAATTGATGAAAAAAAAAATTAATGAAAAAAAATGTATGAAAAAAAATGTTATGAAAAAAAAGTTTGCTGAAAAAAAAAATTTGATGAAAAAAATGTATGAAAAAAAAAAAAGGTGAAAAAAAATTGATGAAAAAAAAAATTGATAACAAAAATTTGATAAAAAAAAATGATGCAAAAAAAAGTTTGATGAAAAAAAAAGTTTGATGAAAAAAAAAATTTAAGAAAAAAAAAATTTGATGAAAAAAAAAGTTTGATGAAAAAAAAATTTATGAAAAAAAAAGTTTGATGAAAAAAGAAATTTATGAAAAAAAAAATTTGATGAAAAAAAAATTTGATGAAAAAAAAATTTGATGAAAAAAAAAATTGATGAAAAAAAAAAATTTGATGAAAAATAATTATGTCACTTTTTATTGACCAGCTGGTGAAAAACGGTTTTATTCACCACGAGGTGAATTATTATCCAAGTTACAAACCCAAGTTATTAAAGTTTTTGGTTTTAAGAAAATGAAAATAGTAATTCTTGTTTTCTTTTTCGTTATTTGAACAGATCATGCGAATAAGGACGAATAGACCATTTGTATAATTTTACAAATGACAATAAAAACGCAGGAAACGGTTTAAAACTTATATTTTTGTGAACTTTTTTGCATTATGCAAAAATGTTGGAAAAAAATATTAGTTTTTAGCCGTTTCCTGCGTTTTTATCGTCATATGTAACATAATACAAATGGTCTATTCGCCCTTATTCGCATGAACTGTTCACTTGTTAGCTTATATAGTCAAACTGAGGTGGCGTCCTGCAACTATTTAAAAATTAGACACAAGCCTAAAAACATTATCATGTTAAAACAATTTCCATTAACTACACAAATCGACATTTAAAATCCTACTGATGATAACACTAACTGGAGTGTTTGAAAGCGGTATGGGAGTACAAGAAATGTGTATAATTTTAGGAAATTCAATTTTTCTTCTGCATTTTTTCAACTTGAACCCTATAAAAAATTGATACAAAAACAAATTTTTATAAAGAAAATTTTTGATAAAAAAAAATTTTGATGAAAAAAATAAATAAAAAAAATTGATGAAAAAAAAAATTTTTTGATGAAAAAAAAAAAATTTTTGATGAAAAAAAATTTTTGATGAAAAAAAAAAAAAAATTTGAAAAAAAAATTATAAAAAAAAAATGTTGATGAAAAAAAAAGATTTTTTGAAAAATATAATTATTTTTTAAAAAATATTGATGAAAGAAAATACTGATGAAAAAAATATTTTGATGAAAAAAAATTGACTAAAAAAATTGATTAAAAAAAATTGATGAAAAATAATTACAAATCGAAGTTACAAACCTTTTTGGTTTTAAGAAAATGAATACAGTAATTTGTTATTGACAATCGTTGCTTTACTAGTATAGTACAATTTCTTCGTCTTTCTAATTCACATTGTGGATAGAGTCGAATATCTATTAATACTTTAGTTTGTGCACAAACGATTTGTCATTAGACTCGTTTGCTACTTTGTACTAAATCGTTCTATTTTGGCTAAATAATCTTGACAATGGAATCTGACAAATTCCGAATCACGTGTCGATTAAGTCTTGCAAAAATGACCAACATAAATAAATTTAAAACAAAAAATAATTTTCTTGAAAATTATGATATGAGAATATCATGGTTTTAATTAGTAAAGAAAATAATGACCTCGAGCCAGAATAAACATCCTCACATTCTAAGTTTCTTTTTTTTTAGTCGGTAGATTATATAGTCAAGCTATGGTAGCGGCCTGCATCATTTTTAAAATTATACACCAGCCTAAAGACTTTATCATGTTAAAATAATTTGATTCTGAGAAATTTTCTTAAATGAAAAATTCGGAGGTTCTGAGTTATTTTGCATTCTTGCTAAAGAAAAATTCTCAGATTATGATAAATTTTGAAATAGAAACTGTTATATACTTTCATATCGAAACTCTAACATTTAGAAAAATTCGTCGTATAGAAAAATGTATAGATTGAGAACTGTGGTATGTCTTTTTTTATATTGAAAAATGCTCTTAAACCTGTTTCCTATGGAAAAATAATCGGATTCGGAGATACCTAAATTAACAAATTCTGACAAACTTATTTTTATGAAGTACTGATATAAGAAAAATTAACGCCTTTAATGCTTTTTAACATTTATTGTAGAAATTTCCTAGATTTTGAAACATTTTTCCTATAGAAAAAGTATTGTTTCCTAAAATATTCAGCCTTACCACAAGAAATTAAATAAATTTAAAATGAGCTTTTAATTTTATTTCCATACAAATTGTTTTTGTTTTTAAAATCGACTTTCGAAAAATGTATTGAAAATTTGTAATTTAAAATAAAACTTTTGTTAAAATAGACTTTTTGTTTTCTTGTGGTAAGGGCCATTGTTTCTTGAAAAAAGTTTCAGATAAAGTCTCAAATATAATCAATTTTTTCCTATTGAAAAGTGTAAAATTCTAAGATATTTTTCCTGTAGAAAAAGTTTCAGAGCTTGAATAATTTTTTGATAGAAATCTTTCAGATTTAGTTCGTAAAGATTCACCACATTTAAAAATTAAGTTCACGATTTGTTGTTCTCTACTTACTTTAATTTTTTTTCTCTGTCGTGCTTTCAATAGACTTTCAAACAGAGAGACAGAGAAGTTTTTTTATATTGCTGTTTAAAGCACAGACAGAGAGACTGTCCATTCACCTTAAAATTATTTTAAATATTATTTTGCTTAAATCAGCAAAATTTAATTAAAAGTTTAAAATATTTTCCATTTAACCAACTATTAATTTTGAGTGTAATACGTAATCACAACAACTAAAAGTTTATTTTATTATTCAAAAGACTGTGTAAATATTTTTGGAATATATTTTGCTGATTTAACTAAAATACTTACTCATGCATGTGCTTGTGTATTTTATTTTTGGCTAATAATCATGGTTATATAGAGTAGTAAAAAGGCCTAAAGACATATAGTAAAAAAAATACATATACTTAAATACATTTCTGGGGAAAAAATCATAAAATTTGAACTAATTAAAACTAACCAAATAAAAAGGACTGGGATATTAATTAAGAATAATATTAGTTATTTTTTATTTTTACTATGATTTGTGAATAAATTGTTGCTTTTATTATGTTGGCATAAACTTAAATTAATTATAAACAATGTTCATGAATAAAAAAGCGAAGCGAAGGTTTACAATTAAAAAACACCAAAGTTGTAAAATGCAATATTCTTTTGTGCTCAAGCTTTAAATAGTTAAAGATTTCATTAAAATTGTAGTTTAAAAAAAAAAAAAATAATTTTTTTTTGGACTTTTTTACCGATTGTTGTTTTTTTTTTAAATCATACTTAAATGGACTTTGAAATTTATTAGGATGATCCCCAATTTTAGATATTTTCGCTCTAACTCTGTAGTTAAGGATTTTATTGCAACTAAAGTTTATTTCGAAAAAAAATTAAAAAAATAAATCAATTATTTCTGCTATTTTCGGTTTAGTATCTCTAGCAAAGCAATAAAAAGCATGTAAATTTTTTTTTAGAAAAAAATCGCATAAAAATAAATTTTTGGAAATTAGTTGGGGTGATTCGCAAGTTTAGCTATTTTCGTTCTAGAACCCCTAGTTTTAATTGTGATTAAAGACTTTTTTAAAAAGTCATATATATTTTGAAAATTTATAGCGATGGTCCCAATTTTTGTCTTTTTTGTTTATCTAGGATGATCTCCAATTTTAGCTTTTTGCGATTTAACACCTCTTATTAAGAATTTTATTGCAATATTTAGAAAAAAATTATAAAATAATTGATTTTGAAAATTGGATGATACTCAATGCAGCTATTTTCGGTCTAGCACCTCTTAAGCAAGCAGCTGCTAACGCTTAACGTCAGAAAGAAACAAAATCGATAAAATTATTTTTTGAAATTTTTAACAATGATCACCAATTTTTGATATTTTTGCTTTAGCGCCGCTATTATAAGATTTAATTGCAATTAATGATTTGTTTTTGAAAAATCATATATAGTATACTTTAAAAACTTATAGCAATGGTCCCTAATTTTGGGCCTTTTCGTTCTAAAACCCATAATATTCGTTAAAAAAAATTATAAAAAAAGTGTGTTTTTAAATTTATGAGTATGATCTCAAATTTTAGCCATATTCGCTCTAACTAAAGTTTAAAAAAAAATTATAAAAAAATGGGTTATTGGAAATATACAGACATGATTACCAATTTCAGCTATTTTCGGTCTAGGACCTCTAGTAAACCAAAAAACTGAATGCAGAGGTAAAAAAATGCATAAAAATGTAATGATTCTCAAGTTTAGCTATTTTCGTTATAGATCCTCTACTTAAGTGTATTTTGAAATTTATTAGGATGATCCGCAATTTCCCATTTTTTCGTTTTGAAACCTCTAATTAAGAATTTTATTGCAATTTAAGTTTATTACGTAAAAATTTATAAAATAATGTATTTTTGGACATTTATAGTGATGATCCCCAAATTCAGCTATTTTTAGTCTAGCACCTCTAGACCATTGGTTTGAGGTTTGAAGTGGCTGCTAACGCAATTAATTTTTTGAAATTTTTGAACGATGCTCACTAATTTTTGATATTTTTGCTTTAGCGCCTCTATTATAAGATTTAATTGCAATTAATGATTTGTTTCTAAAAAATTACATATAGTATACTTAAAAAACTTATAGCAATGGTCCCCAATTTTGGGCCTTTTCGTTCTGAAACCCATAAATATTCGTTAAAAAAAAATATACAAAAAAAGTGTGTTTTTAAATTTATGAGGATGATCTCCAATTTTAGCTATATTCGCTCTAACTAAAGTTAAAAAAAAAAAAAAAAAAATTACAAAAAAAAAAGTTTTTTAATAATTTACAGACATGATTACCAATTTCAGCTATTTTCGGTCTAGGACCAAAAAATTGCATGCAGACGTAAAAAAATGCATACAAATGAAATGATTCTCAAGTTTAGCTATTTTCGTTATAGAACCTCTACTTAAGTGTATTTTGAAATTTATTAGGATGATCCTTAATTTCACACTTTTTCGTTTTTAAACCGCTAATTAAGAATTTTATTGCAATTTAAGTTTATTACGAAAAAATTTATAAAATAATGTATTTTTGGACATTTATAGTGATGATCCCCAAATTCAGCTATTTTTAGTCTAGCACCTCTAGACCATAGGTTTGAGGTTTGAAGTGGCTGCTAACGCAATTAATTTTTTGAAATTTTTAACGATGATCACCATTTTTTGATATTTTTGCTTTAGCGCCGCTATTATAAGATTTAATTGCAATTAATGATTTGTTTCTGAAAAATCATATAAAGTATTATTTAAAAACTAATTGCAATGGTCCCCAATTTTGGACATTTTCGTTCTAAAACCCATAAATATTCGTTAAAAAAATTAAACGAAAAAGTGTGTTTTTAATTTATGAGGATGATCTCCAATTTTAGCTATATTCGCTCTAACTAAAGTTTAAAAAAAAAAAAATATATAAAAAAATGGGTTGTTGAAAATTTACAGACATGATTACCAATTTCAGCTATTTTCGGTCTAGGACCAAAAAACTGCATGCAGACGTAAAAAAATGCATAAAAATGTAATGATTCTCAAGTTTTGCTATTTTCGTTATAGAACCTCTACTTAAGTGTATTTTGAAATTTATTAGGATGATCCTTAATTTCACATTTTTTCGTTTTAAAACCTCTAATTAAGAATTTTATTGCAATTTAAGTTTATTACGAAAAAATTTATAAAATAATGTATCTTTGGACATTTATAGTGATGATCCCCAAATTCAGCTATTTTTAGTCTAGCACCTCTAGACCATAGGTTTGAGGTTTGAAGTGGCTGCTAACGCAATTAATTTTTTGAAATTTTTAACGATGATCACCAATTTTTGATATTTTTGCTTTAGCGCCGCGATTATAAGATTTAATTGCAATTAATGATTTGTTTCTGAAAAATTATATAGTACTTTAAAACCTTATAGCAATGGTCCCCAATTTTGGGCCTTTTCGTTCTGAAACCCAAAATATTCGTTAAAAAAAAAATTATAAAAAAAGGGTGTTTTTAAATTTATGAGTATGATCTCAAATTTTAGCTATATTCGCTCTAACTAAAGTTTAAAAAAAAATATATAAAAAATGCGTTATTAGAAATTTACAGACATGATTACCAATTTCAGCTTTTTTCGGTCCAGGACCTCTAGTAAACCAAAAAACTGCATGTTGAGGTAAAAAAATGCATAAAAATGTAATGATTCTCAAGTTTAGCTATTTTCGTTATAGAACCTCTACTTAAGTGTATTTTTAAATTTATTAGGATGATCCCCAATTTCACATTTTTTTCGTTTTAAAACCTCTAATTAAGAATTTTATTGCAATTTAAGTTTATTACGAAAAAATTTATAAAATAATGTATTTTTAGACATTTATAGTGATGATTCTTTAATTCAGCTATTTTTAGTCTAGCTCCTCTAGACCATAGGTTTGAGCTTTGAAGTGGCTGCTAACGCAATTAATTTTTTGAAATTTTTAACAATGATCACCAATTTTTGATATTTTTGCTTAAGCGCCGCTATTATAAGATTTAATTGCAATTAACGATTTGTTTCTGAAATATCATATATAGTATACTTTAAAAGCTTATAGCAATGGGCCCCAATTCTGGGCCTTTTCGTTCTGAAACCTATAAATATTCGTAAAAAAATTATACAAAAAAGCGTGTTTTTAATTTATGAGGATGATCTCTAATTTTGCTATTTTCGCTTTAACTTAAGCTAAAAAAAATCATAAAAAAAAATTACTGGAAATTTACAGGCATGATTACCAACTTCAGCTATTTTCGGTCTAGGATCTCTAGTAAACCAAAAAACTGCATGCAGACGTAAAAAAATGCATAAAAATGTAATGATTCTCAAGTTTAGCTATTTTCGTTATAGAACCTCTACTTAAGTGTATTTTGAAATTAATTAGGATGATCCTTAATTTCACATTTTTTCGTTTTAAAACCTCTAATTAAGAATTTTTTTGCAATTTTAGTTTATTACGAAAAAATTTATAAAATAATGTATTTTTAGACATTTATAGTGATGATCCTAAAATTCAGCTATTTTTAGTCTAGCACCTCTAGACCATAGGTTTGAGCTTTGAAGTGGCTGCTAACGCAATTAAGTTTTTGAAATTTTTAACGATGATCACCAATTTTTGATATTTTTGCTTAAGCGCCGCTATTATAAGATTTAATTGCAATTAATGATTTGTTTCTAAAAATCATATATAGTATACTTTAAAAACTTATAGCAATTGTCCCCAATTTTGGGCCTTTTTGTTCTAAAACCCATAAATATTCGTTAAAAAAATTAAACAAAAAAGTGTGTTTTTAATTTATGAGGATGATCTCCAATTTTAGCTATATTCGCTCTAACTAAAGTTTAAAAAAAAAAAAAATATAAAAAATGGGTTGTTGAAAATTTACAGACATGATTACCAATTTCAGATATTTTCGGTCTAGGACCAAAAAACTGCATGCAGACGTAAAAAAATGCATAAAAATGTAATGATTCTCAAGTTTAGCTATTTTCGTTATAGAACCTCTACTTAAGTGTATTTTGAAATTTATTAGGATGATCCTTAATTTCACATTTTTTCGTTTTAAAACCTCTAATTAAGAATTTTATTGCAATTTAAGTTTATTACAAAAAAATTTATAAAATAATGTATTTTTGGACATTTATAGTGATGATTCCAAAATTCAGATATTTTTAGTCTAGCACCTCTAGACCATAGGTTTGAGGTTTGAAGTGTCTGCTAACGCAATTAATTTTTTGAAATTTTTAACGATGATCACCAATTTTTGATATTGTTGCTTTAGCGCCGCTATTATAAGAATTAATTGCAATTAATGATTTGTTTCTGGGCCTTTTCTTTCTGAAACTCATAAATGTTCGTTAAAAAAATTATACAAAAATGTGTGTTTTTAATTTATGAAGATGATCTCCAATTTTAGCTTTTTTCGCTCTAACTTAAGCTAAAAAAAATCATAAAAAATAAGTTATTGGAAATTTACAGGCCTGATTACCAATTTAAGCTTTTTTCGGTCTAGGATCTCTAGTAAAGCAAATAACTTTAGGCAGAGGTAAAAAAATGCATTAAAATGTGATGATTCTCAAGTTTTGCTATTTTCGTTCTAAAACCTCTACTTAAGCGATTCTAGTATACGATTTAATTGCAATTTTTGATATTTTCATTCTGGTACCCTTAGTTAAGACAAAAATAATACAACAAGGATTTTAATTAGATAATCTCAATTTTTTTATATTTTTGGTCTATCACCTTATGTTAAGAATTTAATTACACTTAAAGTTAAAAAAAAAATCACAAAAAATGCAAATTTATTGACATTATTCCCAATTTTGGTTATTTTCGGTATAGTATCTCTAGAAAAGCAAAAAAATATTATTGAAAAAAATATTAATTTAAAAAAATATTGATGAAAAAAAAAAATTTTTAATGAAAAAAAAATGATGAAAAGAAATATTGATGAAAACAAATATTATTGAAAAAAAAAATTTGATGAAAAAAAAAATTATGAAAAAAAAATCATGTTTCCGGCGTACGGACATAGCGCCCAAGTGCATATCGCCCAATTTGAAAAAGTCATTCCACACAAAAAAATGTGTGTTAGTTGTTGTTGCAAAATTTTTTGGACGATATGACAATTATTTTTGGGTATTTTAACAATTTTCTTTAAATTAATATAAATTATCAAAAATGTCATATTACCCAAATATAACCTGACCAACTGTTTTTGACTGAAAAGCGGGATGGAAAAGTTGAAAAAGCGGGATTTTGACCTAAAAAGCGGGACTTTTTATCCCCTTTAATTAGCAATAGGGGATATATTTTAGTTTGTCATTTCGTTTTTAACTGATCAGAAATAGGTCCTAGGACCCATAAAGTATATAAATTAACGACTTTATCGAATCTTTCTGACTGTATGTCTGTTGAAAATATACTTGCTTTCGAAAGATAACTCTGAAGCATATGAAGCTTTTTATTTCAAACGTACCACGAAAAAAATGTTGGTGGATTAAAGTCATATTTACGGAGCTTAATGCCCTATATGAAACTAAAAAATCGTGGAACAAAAGTTTGATCTTTTCGGAAAAATGGGCGAGATAGGCGTGGTCAAACATGGCAAAATTGAGCAATTTGCTTTACAAATTTTTTCTACATTTTTCGAAAAACATTTAATTTATAGTTTTGTTTGGGATAACGACTGGCATTATTTGTCTTTGGACAAAACTCAGAACTATGTCTGAGTTTTAAAAATTTAGTCTAAAAATCGATGTAGCAAAAAACATACCATTGTTATTTTTTTTTTAATTAAATGAAAGTTCATTAAATTCTTTAGAAAATGTCAAATATTTAGAAGGCGTTTATTTTTTGTTTTCGAGAAAAATTATTTTGAACTTCAAAGTTTCCTGAAATTTGATAAAATTGAACAATTTTTGCATAACATCGCTTTGTTTTTAATTTTTTCTACAGTAACTCAACAATTCTAAAGTTTTCGAAACAAATCTATATATTTAAATGAAAGTTCATTATATTCTTTACAAAATGTCTACAGACATTTTGTAAAGAATATAATGAATAGCGGTTTTCACACTTGATAGAAAACAAAAAAAGAATCGGAGAAATAAAGAAAACAAGAAAATATTTGACAGAAATACATGTATTTTGTTGTTGTATCTGTCAAACATTTTTTTGTTTTCTTCATTACTCCGATTCTTTTTGTGTTTTCTATCAAGGGTGAGAACCGCTACTGTAAATTTGAAATTTTGTTTTCTTTAAAACAAAAATTAATTGCTCTCTGAATTTAATGAACTTAAAGAATAAAATGGCGTTTTTTTTCTACATCAATTTTAAGGTTTAATTTGGAAAATTTAGACATAGTTCAGAATTTTTTCCAAAAACATATAATGCCAACCATATAGAATTGTTGAATTTTCAAATTAAGGAGAAAAAATAATTAAAAAAAAAACAAAATAATTTTTTTTTTTTTTCAAAAATAAACATTTAAAAAGATTTTGGAAATTTTTTCGAATTTCAACACAATTTTAGAAGTAATTTCCTTTACATTTTTTTAACACGGTAATTCTAAATCTATGATAAAAATAAATTTAAAAAAACTACAGAACAATCATACTCAAAATATTGTTTGAAAAATTATAAGTTGTACTTTACTATTCTAAAAGTCAAAAAGCGGGATAAAGCGGGATGAAGCGGGACTTTTGCTTAAAAAGCGGGATGGAAAATCAAGGCGGGATGAGACTTCAAAAAGCGGGATAATCCCGCCAAAAGCGGGATGGTTGGTCAGGTTACCCAAATATCAAAATGTTGAATTTATAAAATGTCATAGCACCCAAAAAAATAATCATAAAACTCACCAATATGGTTTTTTTTTACACAATATTTAAAAGTTTTTACGCGTAGCCGGCCTTCGGCCGGGCTTAGAGATTGAAAAGTCCATGCATTAAACTTACCCTCTCCGCAAATTAAAGTTTTCTAGGGTAGCAGGCCTTTATGCTAACAAATTTATTATGCCTCAAAAAGGCTGATAACCAAAATAACTTTGGTTTGCAGAGATGGTGGGTTTCATGCATTGAGTATGTAATCCATAGAGAAACATAGAGGCGAAGGCGTCAAAAATTGAGTTGTCAAAGTACAACTTGTATACATGTATTTGTTGTCAAAGTACGACTTGTAAACATGTATTGTGTGGTGAATTCACATCGACAACGTACGTGTGAGAAATTAGAAAAAGATAGTGATATTATTTTTTCTTTCACCTTCGCCTCTATGTTTCTCTATGATGTAATCCCTAAGCCCGGCCGAAAGCCGGCTTCGCAGAAAACCTTTATTTCAAAAAAAGAACAAATCATAGAAGTCGTAATTTTGACATTTCGCCCAAACAAAATATTTTGGGTTTTTTTACATTTTTGTTTTGGGAGATAACATTTTTAGACCTATCATTTTGGGCTATATGTCGCAACTTGGGCGATATGACATTTACGGTTTTGGGCTATAAGACTTTGGCCGTTATGTCCGTACGCCCATGTTTCCTTTTATTCGATAGCTGGTGAAAAAACATTTTTATTCACCAGCAGCTGAAGTATTATCCAAGTTATAAATCGAAGGTACAAATCTTTTTGGTTTTAAGAAAATTAAAACAGTAATTCTAATTTTCTTTTTAAAACGGTAACTTATATAATCAAACCAAGATGGAGTCCTGCATCATTTTTAAAATAAGACACCAGCCTAAAAACATTATCATGTTAAAAAAACGAAAACAAAGAAAGGAAAGAAAAAAAGGGGAGGGGAATAAAGGAAAGAGAAAAGGTAATAATCTGAGAATTTTTTTCTTTGAAAAATGTCTAAAAATCTCAAAATGTCTCGGAATCTTAGAAATTTTTTTTAAGAAAAAATTCTCGAAACTTCAAAACTTTTCTATAGGAAAAACATAAGAACTGGTCTATTGGAAACATATAAAAAATTTTCTAAAAAAAATTTGAGAATTTTTTCAGAAAAAATTTGAATTTTTTCAGAAAAAAATTTGAATTTTTCTATTAAAAAAAATTGAGAATTTTTCTAATAAAAAAATTGAGAATTTTTCTTAAAAAGGTTTAGAATTTAAAATTTTGTTTGAAAATTAAAAAAAAAAAAAAAAAAGAAGAAAAGTTTAATTCGACTTTGCCGAATCTATGAATACTCTCCACAATGCCTTTTTTAAAGTATAGTACTTTTTTTAACGGAAAAAAATTTACAATTTTGATTAAAAATAATTTTTTATAAGTAAAAAAAACTCTTTTTTTGTCATTTAAAAAAAAAATAAAAATTAATAATTTTTTTTTAGTGTAAAACTTTTTTCGAGTCCAATGTTTTTTTTAATGTAAAAATATTTCTTAGTGAATGCACGTACGTAAGTACACAAAATATTGAAATTTTTGTAAAAAAAAAATAAATTTTTTTTTCAGTGTAAAATTTTTTTCAAGTGTAATTTTTAAGTTACCAATGCTTTTAAAACTAAAAAAGTTTAAAAAGCATTGCTTTAAAAACTAAACAAGTTTGAAAAGCATTGCTAAGTTACCACCAATGCTTTTTAAACTTGTTTACCACGTGGCATTTTAGATGAACACAAAGTTGCTTATAACTTTTGAACCACTGGGCCGATTGAGCTGAAGTTCAATACCAAACAGACCTGGGGAACGGCAAAGATACTTGCCACGTTTCAGCAGTCTCATTATTGTCTTTCGAAAGTTATCGTGTTTTTTATCTCGTAAATTCGCGAAAAACCCTTGCTGAAATTTGCTCTTTTGCTCATAACTTTTGAACCACTGGACCGATTTGGCTGGATTGCAATACCAACCTGACCAGGTAAATTTTATGAAAAAAAAGTTTGATAAAAAAAATGTTTGTTAAAAGATAATTATATTACGCTTTATTCACCAGCTGTTGAATATTTTTTTTTTCTATTTACCAAGAGGTAACTTACTATCCAAGTTTCCACCTCAAGTTAGCTTATATAGTCAAACTGAGGTGGCGTCCTTCAACTTTTTTAAAATTAGACCCCAGCCTATCATGTTAAAAAAAAAAATAAAATTTTGGAATAAAAAAAATTACCCAAAAAGTAATTTTCAAATTCTGAGACATTTCTCTTTTACAAAATGTCTCAAATTCTGAGACATTCACAGTTATGACTAATTTTATTATTTTTAAACTTCATATTCCTTGTTTTTGTTGTAAACACAATCATAAAAATTCTCAAAATTTAAAATTATTGGTCAATTTTGAGACTATCTGGGTCTTTTTTTTATACCCTCCACTCAAGTGATAGAGGGTATATATAAGTTTGTCATTCCGTTTGTAACACATAGAAATATTTGGTCTACGACCCCATAAAGTATATATATTCATGATCCTCGGTCGATTTTAAGTCGATCTAGCTATGTCCGTCCGTCCGTCTGTCTGTCTGTCCGTCCGTAGGAAAACCGCTAACTTTTGAAAGACTTTACAGAGGCTACTGAAGTTTGGCATATAAAGAAGTGGCCACTTAAAATCGGGACGTATTAAAGCGACCATAAATTTTAAATGAAACAAAATATATTAACGTTTTATACATTAACCCTTATCCTGTGTAAAAAATAAATTACTTATAAGGTGTAAGTGGGTCAAATTTGCCCAATAGTATTTTATTATAAAAAAAATTAAATTATGTATCATTTTTACAGTTTTCACATGAAAATATTACATTTGAATGGCTTTTACAAATAAAATTATTGCAGTTAGTACATTTATTTGAATATTTTGTACTGGATGAACGTTGGGGGCATATGATATAGCATCGGCCTCTCTTTAGAGCGCTCTTCTCAACCACTTTATCTTTCTTCTGCAAACTTCGTACAGTTGACTTGGCAAAACTGCTTCTCGGCATTATGGAACGACGTGATATTTCGTCATGGACAAGGGCATTACCTAATTTTTCTAAAAAAAGACGACGTCGAAAGTGTTTTTGTTTGTTCCATTCAGCTTCAATGGCAGTATAGATAGCAAAAGCGTTATATGCGCAAATGTCCAACATGTTGTAAAATAAGGATTGTGACCACCTATTTGATCGACGCTTGCAAGTATAGTTTCGGACTAATTGATCAAGTGTATCTATGCCGGACTTCGTTCTGTTGTAAAAATGGATTATTTCGGTTTTTTTCGTATCAGAAACATTTTCAGCGCTATGATGTAATGTGCTCAATAAAATGACAGAACGATTCTTTTTTGGCACATATGACACAATTGTAGTTTTGTTGGTTACATCAAAAAGGAATTGCGAGTAATGTTGTGGTTTTCCTTTTAGGTCGGTGAACTTAGGTGGAAGGAAGGTTTTGTTTTTTTCGAACGTACCAACGACTGTTAGTTTTTTTGTAAAAGTTCAATTCCAAGTTCATGGGAAGCAAAAAAATTGTCACAGGTGACGTTTCTGCCTTTCAAATCCTTTACCATATCCAAAACTACGCGACATCCTTGATTTTTTTCTGGCTGGCAATTTCTGTCTTTACCTGTATACACCTGCATTGACCATGCATAATTTGTGTCCGAATCGCAAAGAGCCCAAATTTTTAACCCGTATTTGCGACATTTTTTTATTTTTTTTACAACAACCGCACGCTTTGAAATTGTATTCAGACTAAAAAATATTCATAGTAAAGTAAAATTTTTATTTCTAAAATAACGGTAGTTTTTATGTACAAGTAGATACACACAAAAATGTAAAAACTATCATGCAATTTGTATTGGGCAATTTTGACCCACTTACACCTTATATGCAACTTTTTTTATGGGGGCACTCTGATAGGAGATAGGATTATTTTTGTTTTTGCATTCTATACATTTTCTCGAATGATTAAAAGTCACGAAGTTTCAGAACAATATTTTAATAACTTTTCAAAATAAAGCAAAATAAAAGTAGTTTTTTTGGTTTTGACCCACTTACATAGGATAAGGGTTAAATTAAAGGTAATTTATTAACCTTTAAAAAAAATATAATTGGAAGTTTATGGGTCGTTATTTCGTATGAATTTCCTGGCTTCTCTTTTAATGCCTCCTATCAACTTCTGCACAACTTTTCTTTCCACTCTCAAGCTAATTTATTCCACTTTGTTCTCATCAAAATATGGTTATTTACTGTTCCTGCACACTTTTTCAATTTACGTTTAAAAATTGCCCAATATTTCTTGATTGGACGAAGATTTGAGCAATTTGGTGGATTGATGTGTTTTCATCATCCATAACAATTAGGGATGTGCGATTAATCGATTAATTAATCACCCCGATTAATCGAAATCCTGATTAATCAGTTAATCGATTAATCATGAATTTTGAATAATCAAAATCATGATTAATCGAATAATTTAAATTTTGATTAATCAAAATTCATGATTAATTGATTAATCAGGAAGTTGAATATTCAAAATTTGAATAATTGAACAAATTTGTTTGTTTACCATAAGTTTTATATTTTTTCCTGTTTAAATTTTATTTTTTTATTGATTTCTATTTGTTTGTTGCCTTTACATTCATTCAATGTTCCAATTAAATTTAAACCCGCGTTTTCTCATATTTCGAGAGATGTATGTAGTTATTGGGGGCTTAGGCTATAAATGCTCCGATTCCTTTTATTTGGACTGATAGAGATACAAAACACATTTATAAACTAAATTTGAACATCTATAAGATGGTTTTCGCGGTTATATAATTTCTAGGGCAAGATCTAAACACCAACTGGTCATCCTTAGGGCAATTATATAAACGATAAATTTCCATGAAATGACCTTAGAAACTTCATGTGCTAAAATTGTTTATTCCCCATGACAATTTGCATTGGAAATTATTCGATTTTTGGTACAGGGTCGGATTAAATTCTAAAAACCACTTAAATCCTAGCATCTGTTAATGAATACAAGAAATTGGAAAGGTCCTGGTGGATATACATAAATATGGGGTCCCAAAACACATTTCCATTTGTTATCCTCTGTTATGAAAGTTGCTAAAAATAAGAGGTAGACACGTCACGGATTGTTAAAATTATTCCTCCTCTTAGTTTTCGTGAAGATAACATAACATTTTTCAATATCCATCAGTATTTTGCCTTGATTTTTTTTATTTATTTTTATTTGTAGTTTGTATATTTCCTTTAAAAGTTTGTTTTGTTACATTTTTTGAATATATTTTGGTTTTGAATAAAATTATTCGTTTTTGATTAATCAAAATTCAAATTAATTGATTAATCATAGTTCTGATTAATCAGAAACTTTGATTAATCGATTAATTGATTAATCGAGAAATCGATTAATCAGATTGATTAATTAATCGATTAATCGCACATCCCTAATAACAATGCATCCTTTAAAATTGGTAAAATCCCGATCACACAGCAATCTGGTACACTTTTTTGATACTGATTCTTTCTTTTCTGTTCTATTTTGATATTAATTAGCACGGTAGGACTTTAATCCAACACTTTTACAAATTCTACGTACAATACTTCTGCTAGTTTGACTTTTTTGGCACGATTATTGTTTGATAAGCCTGGGGTTTTTTTTTTTTGAGAGACCTTGGCACTTTCTGCTTTAATTTTTTGTCTCGAGTTCCTGTTTTTTTTTCACAATTTTGATCTTTATTTCAGTGGATAATTTATTATTATACTTTTTTTAAAACTTTACACACTGTAGATGTAGCCATTTTAAGTGATTTGGCCATATTTGAACCCGCCAAAGTCGGATTTTCTAGATATTTGTGCACAATTTTATTTATAGCTTATTTTTCTATTGTGTCTACACTGTTTAAAATTAAACATAATGACTCGCAATTCATTGTAGATTAACGGTAGATTTGCTGTTAAAAACGTATGTTAATGTTTTTCCATTTTGATAACAGGGGGCGTTGTTACGATTACTACAGTGCGTACCGATTTGAAGTGGCCACTTCTTTATGTTGGTCATTTACCTGGTCAGGTTGGTATTGCAATCCAGCCAAATCGGTCCAGTGCACATTGGGTTCAAATGGTACCAAAGTGGCGATTAATTGAAATTTATAAATGAAGTTTTTGTTATAAGTTTTGATATGAGGTAGATAAAATTCTGCAACGCTAGTTATCAAAATCAATAAACTAAGTTGTTTACTATAAGGGTTCAAGTTGAAAAATTGCAGAAGAAAAATTGAATTTCTAAAAATTATAGACATTTCTGGAATTTCCTATACCGGTTTCAAACACCCCAGTTAGTGTCATCATCAGTAGGATTTTAAATGTCGGTTTGTCTTGTTAATGAAAACAGTTTTTTATATATGTGAATATTTATAGTTTCTACAGAATAAATTTTGACAGTTTCCAACACTACAATTCTATTTCTAGCAATCTCAACCTCACTTCATACTTTCTTTCAACTTTTTTGTCTCTTACATTACTTTTTTTCGGTGAGCTGTCAAAGTTAGCAAGTTATTGCAGTCTTTGAAAAAACTGAAAAAATTGGAATTTTTTACAATTCAAGCGATTATTAGTAGTATTAAATCTTTTAAAAGAAAATCTTTTGTAATGGAATCTTCAACATCAGGTATTAAGCTAAATTGTAGAATTTTTTTGTTTATTAAAATTGTGTCTTAACGTTTTAAATATTTTTTTTTTAAAAGGGTCCGAAATTGGGATATTTTCCAAATTTAATGGGCCACAAATATTAAGTTAGTAATAGTTGGATTTAGTTTTGTGGATTTTAAAAAAGTATAGGATATTAGCTTTTATTTAAAAAAAAAAAAAAAGTACAGACAATGCCCGGCCCTATTTTTTATTCCCGTTTTTGTGTAAAAAGTCTGGGTATCGTTTATTAAACAAAACCATTATATGTGTGTTTATACCCTTCAACTACAGTATGGGCTTATACCATATTCACATTGGCATGTTTAAATTTAAACAACCGCTGCAGCGGTTGTTTTTTTGATGACAACTTAACGCAGGGTTGTTATTTCGTGTTTCCAAGATGTTTTGGAAATGTTTTGGAGATGTTTTCGAGATGTTTAAAATTAAACGATGTTTTGTTTTGAATGTATGGGGAAACACATGTTTAAATTTAAACATGCCAATGTGAATATGGTATTACACTCACTTTATCATTCCGTATGTAACGCATCGAAATATGGGTCTAGGACCCCATAATGTGTATATTATTGATCACTGATCAATTCTAAGACATTCTGTGACTAACAGCATGTCCGTCCGTCCGTCTGTTGTTGAGCACACCATAAAGTACATAAAACAAGAGCAAAATTTTTTAATGCCATATGAAGTTCATCGACCTGAATTTGAACCAAGGGGGATCAGGAAAGCGAATTTTTTCGGTCCGCCCCTTTTTGGGGGCGTGTATAGAAAAAATAATTTAAATAATGATAAATTTTTATTAATTAGGTGCAAAAACTGACATCTATTTTTTTGAACACGTTTATCGCGAGGGGTAGGTGTTCCCCATAGTCTGCCGGTAAACCCCCCCCCCCCTACGCCAAAATAAATGTCCCCTCATTTGTTTTTTGTAGCTTTATTACATGTTCAAGGGTTTCTTGTTTTTTTCCAAAAACAAAAAAAAAACAACTAAAAGATTAAAAAAAAAAAAACATTTTGTTAAATTTTTTTTTTCTCAAATGCTGTGTTTTTATGTATTTTTGATAATTCGTTAATAAAAATTTACAATATTTTCATAAATCACTTTTTTCAGATAAATTTGTACATTTATGAGATTTTGTGAAAAACAAAATTTGGATTTAAAAAAAAATTTATAATAATATAAATACATATTATGCGTTTTTTCTTTGATTACTTTGATAGCACATTATGTACACTTTAATTTCCATTTTTTTTTATTAATTTATCGCTTTTCATTTCAAAGTTACAGCAAAAACAAAAAAAAAACGCCTAAGGGTCGAACCAGAATCAAATGCGTAGCGAAAGACGTAAAAAAAAAAACAAAAACAAACACATCAAATTTGAAATTTTTAAGTCCGTTTGATTTAGGTAACTCACATTTAAATATTAGAAACGAAAAATTATTGGGCGTTACGCCTTACGCGACGTAATTTGATTCAGGTTGGACGCTAACAGGTTAAAAAAAAAAAATTAAAAAAAATTTTCCAAAATGTGTATTTTTATGTGCTTATATAAGTTCATTAATAAAAAAATATAATATTCTAAAACTACTGCTTATCTGAATTAATCGCCATTTTGGGTACCATCGAACCCACTGTGCAGTGGTTCAAAAGATTTCAGCAAGGGTTTTTCGCGAAGTTACGAGATAAAAAACACGATAACTTCCGAAAGACATTAATTAGACTGCTAAAACGTGGCAAGTATCTTTGCCGTTCCCCAGGTCTGTTTGGTATTGAACTTCAGCTCAATCGGTCCAGTGAGTGTCTTGGAAATGGAACAATAATATATAAACTTAATGTGGTCCTCGACCGATATTTCAATTCGTTTTTCATGGAAGGACAAATGAATATAACATTATTTTTTCTATAAAAAAAACTTTGCTTTAGCAAGTACACCCAAATCTTCAGCAAAACATTGTCATGATTTAATGTTTTGGGCAAGAGTACAAAATTCGCAGGAATATTTTTTGCATATTTATCTTTTATTTTGTGGGGGAGGGGTATCAATTTATTCGTCAATCGGAACTTACCCTTTTTACTTTTTTTTCATTAAGGCATTGTTGTATACACAACCAAACTAATTGTATTCACAAATTGAGTTGTTCAGTAAAAAAAAAATAATTATTTTCTTTGTCCATACAATTAAATTTATTGTTAATACAACAACGAGTTAATTGAAAATGATAACATCATGATAGGATAGCACAATAATTCCAATCATCCTAGGGCACTCTCCTCATAGAAGTCAGTTTATAATAAAAAATATCGCCACTCAGTTTCTTTTTAATTTTATTTTCAAATTTTTCTTACTTTTAAACACTAAAAAATACAAAAGTTTTAACAAAATCCAGGTACTTAATACAATTAAAACAAAACCGATTAAAAAGGCTGCAATAACATCAATATTATAATACTGCCAAACATTTAAAAATCTTCCCTTGACACGTAAGTGAGTGGCACCATTATATTTTAAAACATATTCAATCCAATAGATGGCCTTATCCTTAGGTTTTAAAGGTTGATCACGAAAACGTGTAGACAATTCTTTTATTTGCAACAAATAACTAGAATTTGTTATCAACTCTAAAATGGTGTGTTTAAAATTATTTTCAGTCAGCTGTTTCAATTTTAAACCTAAAGCATAACCACTTTGTGTAGCAAATTCAATATTACTATGCTGATTACCAAATATGGGTATACCCAACATGGGTTTGGCATAATATATAGCCTCACTTATGCTAATTAATTCGCCATTATTTATAAACAATTTAACATTTGGATGAGCTAATATGGAATAATGTGAAATATTTGTGGTAAGAAGAATATTTGATGAACTGGAACTTACAGATAAATCATTGGTATACCAAATAATATTATAGTTTAAGTCATGAAAGGTATTTTGAAATATTTTTAAGTATTTGGGCTTTATGTTGCCTAATTTGGCAAATAGTATTCCCTGTGAAGATTTTTCCAGAAAATTTTTAACCTCATAAGGTAAATCCTCTAATTCATCTTGGATATGCAATCCGGCCACCTCAATCATATTGGGCACATAAGGTCTGGGAAAACTTAAAGAGAAATGTTGATTTAATAACACCAAAGAGAAATTACGTTGTGCCTGCTCAAAGTTAAGAGTAGCATTCGGAAAATATTTTTGATATAATTGATGTTGTTGGGGTAGGTATAAATATTGATAATTCAATTTTTCAATTACGATTAGAGCAATATTTAAACAACGCTGTATAAATGTGATATCAAATGAAGATTGTAACAATATGTGTGGTATAAATGATGGTGGAGATATATTACCAACTAGTATGTCTATGGCACGCATGGTACCAACACTGGAAATACCAATCATGGGAGCTTTAAAATGTTCTCCCAGACCGAATAAGACTTCGGTCATGAAAATTTCCAATAAAATTAAATCGAATTTTTCATTTTTTAAAAGATTATCAACTTTTGGATGTTCCATTATATTTATAGACATAACAGTACTTTTATCAAAAACAGTTTGTAATGCATCATACAGCGATTTATCGATATTTTCCAAAAATAATTTGGCATATTCTGAAAAACAAAATTTTAATTATTTAAATTTTTAATACGTTTTTTTCTTTTCACTTACCATCAAATATGTGACGATTTTCCTCAATCTCTATTTTCCTTATATTCTCATGAAGTTGAACATTGTCGGCAAAACATTCTATGATGGTAATCTGGTGACCACGTTCATTTAATGCATTAAGTAAGGCGGTTACAAATGTATATTCCGCCGGTACCGGTAGAGCAAAAACTGCTAAAATATTTACTGTGTTCACTTCTGCGGGTATTAAACATATTGATGCAATTATAATTATATGAAAATTAATTTTAATCATTCTTTAGCCTCAAACCGCCTAATTAATACTAAATAATAATGGTAGTAGTTTTTTTATGCCCCTTTTAAACGTTATCTTAATACCAAATTGATAACGATACATTTAGAATTATTTAAATGCTGCTTAGTCGAATCTGTAAACACCCTTCAAAATTCCCAAAACATTTTGAGTGCGACTAAACTAAAGCACAAAAACATTTTCGTTAGAGATGCCAATTTTTTTTATAAAAAAAAAATAATAAAATTCAGAAAAAAGGAGAAAAAACAAGTAGAGAAGTTAAATTCGACTTGGCCGAATTAAAAAATGCCCTTTAAATCGAAAAATATGCTCTAAAAACAATAAAAATATGCTCTTAAAAAAAATTATTAAATATTTTAATTTTTTTTTAATATTCGTGCTCAGCGCATCGAAATTAACAAATATGATGTGTCGAAAGATACAATTTTTTTTAATTTTATTTTTAAAAATTTTTCACAAATCCAAAACTTTGACCGCCGCACATTGGGTTGAAATGGTACCAAAGTGGCGATTAATTGAAATTTATAAAAGAAGTTTTTGTTATAAGTTTTGGTATGGGGTAAAAGTAGATAAAATTCTGCAACGCTAGTTATCAAAATCACAAAATCACAACTAAGTTGTTTACCTTTTTTTCGGTGAGCTGTCAAAGTTAGCAAATTATTGCAGTCTTTGAAAAAAGTAAAAAAATTAAAATTTTTTACAATTCAAGCGATTATAAGTAGTATTAAATCTTTTAAAAGAAAATCTTTTATAATGGAACCTTAAACAACAGGTATCAAACTAAATTGCAAATTTTTTTTTTTTATATAAATTGGGTCTTAACATTTTTAATAATTTTTTCAAAATGGACCCGAAATTGGGATATTTTCCCCATTTAATGGGCCACACATATTAAGTTAGTAATAGTTGGATTTAGTTTTGTAGATTTTAAAAAAGTATAGGATATCAGCTTTTATTTAAAAGAAAAAAAGTACAGACAATGCCCGGCCCTATTTTTTATTCCCGTTTTTGTGTAAAAAGTCTGGGTATCGTTTATTAAACAAAACCATTATATGTGTGTTTATACCCTTCAACTACAGTATGGGCTTACACTCACTTTGTCATTCCGTATGTAACGCATCGAAATATGGGTCTAGGACCCCATAAAGTGTATATTATTGATCACTGATCGATTCTAAGACATTCTGTTACTAACAGTGTGTCCGTCCGTCCGTCTGTTGTTGAGCACACCATAAAGTACATAAAACAAGAGCTAGAATCCAGAAGTTTGTCACAAATATGTATAATGGTCATAGGCTGGTTAAGTTCTTGAACGAGCAAAATCGGACCAGGGGGGAAAAAGGACCCCCTTGAAGAACTAAAACTACCCCAGAAAAATATTTTTTTTACAAGTTTTTTAATGCCATATGAAGTTCATCGACCTGAATTTGAACCAAGGGGGATCAGGAAAGCGAATTTTTTCGGTCCGCCCCTTTTTGGGGGCGTGTATAGAAAAAATAATTTAAATAATGATAAATTTTTATTAATTAGGTTCAAAAAATTACATCTATTTTTCTGGAAACATTTATCGCGAGGGGAAGGTGTCCCCCATAGTCTCCCGGTAAACCCCACCCCCCTACGCCAAAAAACGTCCCCTCCATTTGTTTTTTGTAGCTTTATTACATGTTCAAGGGTTTCGTGTTTTTTTTTCCAAAAACAAAAAAAAACGACTAAAAGATTAAAAAAAACATTTTGTTAAATTTTTTTCTCAAATGCTGTGTTTTTATGTATTTTTGATATTTTGTTAATAAAAAACTACAATATTCCCATAAATCACTTTTTCCAGATAAATTTGTACATTTATGAGATTTTGTGAAAAACAAAACTTGGATTTTAAATAAAATTTATAATAATATAAATACATATCGAGGGCCTATATTCAAAACCCTCTATCTAAAAAAACACAACTTTTCAGGAGAGCCAAAAAACTGTTTATTTCGCGAATTGTTAGAGTAATTAAAATTCGATATTCTACAATATTTTTTTAAATCAACTACTGAATCTGACATATAATTCGTTTTTAAAATTTTGCACTATTGGGGATTTTAGAGGATAGATAGAGGGTTTTGTTTCTCAAAAATATTAAGTACAGGAATGAAAATGATCAGATAGAGGGTTTTGCATCTTAATAAAAATGAATTATTATGATTTCATTTATGACATCGGTTAATTTTTAACGTAATTTATTAATGATAACGGCTTATAAATAATTTCGAAATCGCGGTTTTGGTCCGCAGGTGCGGATTGTTAAGACAAAAATTATTTTTTTTACCGAATTCGTCTCAAAAGTTGACAAACTGTTGAGTATGTTATGTAAGAAATAGTAAAAAAAATAAAAACGGTGTTTTGGTCCACAGATTCTGATCAGCATCGGGATTTTTAAGATAAAAATTTTTGTTTCACAATATACACAAGACATCCAAAGTTTGAGACATATTTTTTAAAAAAGTCAAACAAGAATTTTCAGAAAAAATTAGCATTAGTGGACCAAAATCGTGGTTCTGGAATTTTGTTGATAAATTCATGTGCAGCATGCAAAAATTAGTATGAAAACATGTAATGCATGATAAAATTATTCAAAACAAATATCTGTAAATTAATTATTTGAAAAGATAGAGGGTTTTGCATTCAGAAAAATTAATTGTGTAAGAGATAGAGAAAACCAAAAATTCAAATAAAATAGCAAAAAAAAATATTTTTGTTCTGAATTTTACACCATAGATGAGGGCCGTTTTACTGAATATTTTGCCATCAAAAAGTCATTTTCGTGAAAATGGAAGATAGAGGGTTTTGAATATAGGCCCTCGATATAATGCGTTCTTTCTTTGATTAATTTGATAGCACATTATGTATACTTTAATTTCCATTTTTTT
The DNA here is from genome assembly GCA_963921195.1 of Pegoplata infirma. Taxonomy (NCBI): domain Eukaryota; kingdom Metazoa; phylum Arthropoda; class Insecta; order Diptera; family Anthomyiidae; genus Pegoplata; species Pegoplata infirma. The sequence goes on along the minus strand of OY992536.1, from coordinate 50,091,706 downwards.
TTATTAATTTATCGCTTTTCATTCCAAAGTTACAGCAAAAATTGTGAACTATTACCCTTTTTTCCGAAAAACAAAAAAACGCCTAACAGGTTAAAAAAAAAATTTCCAAATTTTTTTTTTTCCAAAATGTGTATTTTTACGGCAGCATGAAATAACCCCCCAGGAAATAAATCCCCAAAATGAAAATGAAACAAGCCCCCAAAAATGGGGACTTATTTCATAATGAAAGAAACCCCCAATTTTAAAAATGAAATAAATCCCCATCGGAATGCAAAAACACCCCAATATAAAATGAAATAACACCCCAATTTTGGGGTTTTGTATCATATGAAATAAATCCCCATTTTGAAAAATGAAATAAGGCCCCAATTTTAAATTTATTAAACGCTCTCAAAAAAAGAAACAAATAAAAGAATTTCAAAACATTTTTTTAAATTTTGTTGTTGAAATCATAACTTGTCTGATGGTTTATTCATGCAAACTACGCAATTGTGCCCTTTGTAAAAATTTGAACGAAATTTATTTGGAAGATTAAAATTTGTTCAATTTTTTTTAGTTCCATTACATATCTTAAGATGTTTTCATGGTAGAAGAAAATTATTAGGAATTTTTCATGTTTCCGTTGTTGAAATTAATTATTTCTTGGTAAGAGTTTTGGCTTTTTTTCATTTTCAACCGACTTAAAAAAAGATTAAAATTTTTTCAGATTCATTATTTATTTTGAGACGTTTAGGTGGTAGATGAAAATTTTTTGGAATTTATCATGTTTCTGTTGTTGCAATTAATTGTTTATGGGAACATAATTTCTTGGTAACAGATTTAGAAACGAACTATTGGTTTTGTTATAGAAAAATATTGTTTGATTGTAAATCGGTTGGAAATGAAAAATTCGCGCGAATTTTTCATTTCCAACCGATTTACACTCAAACAATATTTTTCAACAACAAAACTAATATTTCGTTGACTACAAACTATAGTTTCTATTTTACCAATTTATAACGAACTAACTGAGTACTAGTTTTGGTGGAGCAAAAATTTTATTTAAGTGTAAGTCGGTTGGAAATGATAAAATTCGCGCGAATTTTTCATTTCCAACCGACTTACACATAAATAAAATTTTTGCTCCAAAAACTAGTTCTCAGTTAGATCGTTATAAATTGGTGAAATCGAAAAAAAAATTTCATACATAGAGTTCAATCGAGGAAATTTGTACTAAAAATTAATTTTAATTGCAACACATTAAACTACAACTACTACGGGTATTATATAATAAGTTTCCCAAGCAATATCAGTCCAGAACCCAAAACCTTGAAGGAAGCCTAAAGATACTCTCCTTAACACTGATCAGTATCCTCATAATTTGCATTCCTTCTATGTCCAAAAATAATTTCAAAATTTATTATCCTCATTTGAGAAAAAATGAAATAAGTCCCCAAAAATAATAATTGGGGGTTTATTTCATTTGTATTTTTGGGGACCTATTTCGTAATGAAATTAGTCCCCAAATAAAAAATGAACTAAACCCCCAAAAAACGAAATAAGTCCCCAATTATCGTTGTTGTTTTTTTCTGTACAAATTTTTGGGGACTTATTTCATTTTCGTTTTGGGGACTTATTTCCTGGGGGGTTATTTCATGCTGCCTATTTTTACATGTTTATATTAGTTCATTAATAAAAAAATATAATAATCTAAAACTACTGCTTATCTGAATTAATCGCCATTTTGGGTACCATCGAACCCACGCCGGGCGCCACGTGTTAATTAAATCCGATTGACCTCAAATTTGTACCACATAAGTTCTAGACCTAAGACAATCAAAATTTGCCCGGATACTTGGGAAAATCGAAAGATGACAAAAAAATGCCAGTGTAATGATACTGCATAGTTTTGGTTTCTCATAACTTATGAGCAAAAGACTGAATTTCGGCAAGGGTTTTACGTGAGTTTACGGGATAAAAAACACGTAAACTTCCGAAAGGCAGTTCAAATCGGTCGAATGATTTAAAAGTTATTCGCAAAACCGTGAATTTCAGATAAGTTTCACCTTAAATTCACGTGTTGAAAACCCGTTAAACATGTTTTTAAAACAATTGTAAGTCACAAAAATATTTTACAACGTATTTTTGTCACTCACAAATATTTTTACACTAAACAAAAAAAAATACACTAAAAAAAAATTTTACACTCAAAAAAAAAATTTTACACTCAAAAAAAATTTAGTAAATTATTTTTTTTTTCCAAAAATTACTTAAACAAAAAACTTTTTTTTTACAAAATAAAATATTGCTTATCAAAAATGTGATTTTTTTCACGTTAGAAAATTTACTATCACTTAAAAAGTACATTGTGGAGAGTATTCATAGATTCGGCCAAGTCGAATTTAACTTTTCTACTTGTTTTTAATAAAACCATTTTAAACAAATTTTGTGAACGAAATTTACTGAAGTGCTAATCCTTTTATTATGAACTTTTGGACTGGCATGCCAGTTGTATATATTTTGATCTGGAAATTGGATACAAATATTGTGCTCGATTCGGAAGTACTTTTTCACCATTTACCAAATTTTTAAAAATTTGATATTCTTTTGAATTTTAAGATTTTTTTTCTTATTAAAATTAAAGTTCTAGTTAATATTTTCAATAATTACAAGAAAAAATTTAAGAATCTTAAAATTCTAAATAAGAGGAAATAAAATTTTTATAAAGTAGGTGAATGGTAAAAGAGTACTCCCGAATCGAGCACATTATGTCTTATAGATCTGATAAGGTCAGAGCTTCGAAGGATTTCATTCCTTAATTCGATTTGGCATTCTGAATGAAAATTTAGTGATTGCATTCCCCAATCACATTTTAATGAATTAAATGAATTCAATTAAGACTCATTCGATTTACAAATATCGAATGCATTTGATTTATTTTTCATTCGACTTTCAAAAATTGAATGCATATGACTTTTTTCATTCGACTTTCAAAAATCGAATGCATTCACTTGCGAATGCAATCGATTTTCATTCAATTTGAAAAATCGAATGGCTTATTCATTCATTGCATAAAAAAATTAAAAAAACTAACCAAGATAGAGCAAAACAGAGCGAAAAAAAAAACACTCTTCGCACTTTTTGTCGTGTAGGCAGTTAATATGTGCATTTTTAAAATTTTCGGGAACACAATTTTTTTTGGATTCAAAATTGGAGCCCATTAGGGTCATCGTATGTAAAGAGAGTCGGTGATACTATGGACCAAAATGTGTCTCCGTTTTGGTGTATCTATTTAAAAAATCGATTGCATTCGCAGTGGAATGATAAAAAATCTAATGCATTCGATTTTTCTAAATCGAATGAACAAGAAATCGAATGCATTCATTTTTTCCATTCAATCGAATGAATTCCAAGGACTGCATTCAATGTTGATTTATGAAATCGAATGCATTCACCAGTGGCGTATACAGGGGGGGGGCCCCCCGAAATGATTTCACAAATTTCACGATTTGGTATCAGATAACAAGTACAATATTAAAAAACTTCTTAAAAAAATTGGAAAAACATTAAGAATCTAAATTTTTTTGAAGAAAAATATTTTGAAACTGAAAATTTTACTGTTAAAAAAATTTCAAAATCTGAAAATTTTTTCTTAGAATTTGAAACTTTTCAACTTAAGGTTCTAATGAAAAATATCTTAGAAGCTGAAGTTTTATATACACCAAAAATGGACCTAAATGTAAGTAAAATGTAGTCAAATCTTAAAATGCGACTTTGTCTTTTAGAAAAATGTCTCAGAACGAGACTATTTATTAAAACAAAATGTCTGAGAATCTTACACCTTTCCAAAAAAAAAAATTTCTCAGAATCTAAATCTTTCTATAAGACAAATGTCTGAGAATCTAAGACTTTTTCAATATGAATAATGTCTTAAAATATTGGCCTTTTTCTCAGATTCTAAGACCTTTTCTATAGGGAAAATGTCTCAGAATCTGAGACTTTTTCTATAAAAAATTCTCAGAATCTGAGGCTTTTCTATATGAAAAATGTTTCAGAATTTGAGAAATTTCTATAGGAATAATGTGTCTGCATCTGAAAAATGTCTCAAAATCTGAGATTTTTTCTATAAAAAAATACTTAGAATCTGAGGCTTTTCTATATAAAAAATGTTTTAGAATCTGAGAATAATTTCTCAGAATAAATGAATTTTTCTTAAGGAAAATTATCTCAAAATCTAAGATTTTGTGTATAGGAAAAATGTCTTAGAGACACAAGCTGAGAAAAATGCTCAAAATCTGAGGCTTTTTCTATATGAAAAATGTTTCAGAATCTGACAATTTCCTAAAGCCAAAATGTCTCAGAATCTGAGACTTGTTCTATAGGAAAATGTCTAAGAATTTGAAACTTTTTGTATTGGAAAGGTGTTTAAGCATCTGAGACTTTTTCGAAAGGAAAAATGTCTCAGAATCTAAGAAATTTTCTGTAGAAAAAAATTCTGAGAATCTGAGACATTTTCTATAGGAAAATGTTAAAGAATCTGAAACTTTTTCTATAGGGAAAATGTCTCAGAATTTTAGAATTTTTCTATAGGAAAAATTTTTAAGAATCTGAGACTTTTTCTATAGGAAAAATTTTCTCAGAATCCGAGAATTTTTCTTTAGAAAAAGGCTTTAGAATCTAAGACTTTTTTCATACTGTTTTCTTTTTAAAAAGGTCTCAGAATCTGAATTATTTTTCTTATAGAAAAGCGAAGATTTTCCCAGAATCTAAAATTTTTTGTGTGAAATGTTTCAGAATCTGAGAAAATATGCTAGACTAGAAATATCTCAGATTCTGGGAAAATGTCTTACAATCGGAGTCTTTTCTTTTGAAAAGTATTCTATGAATATGTTTATAGAATCATTTTCTAAAGTGACTTTTTTCCGAGAAACGTTTTCCATTGGAAATATGATTTAGAGTCTTTGACTTTTTCTATAACAAAAACTGTCTTAACTGGAAATTGATTAACATAGAATCTTAGACTTTTCTTTGAAAAAAATCTTATAATCTGACAATCTTATTTGTAAAAATGTATCAGCATCTGATATAATTCACACTTTAAAAAAAGGCTCAAGTCTCTCAAAAAATTTTAAAATATAAAAAAATTCTATTTTTTTTCCAACAGTATTACACTTACACAAAAATGAAGAATCTGATTGTGTTACATTCAGTTCAAGGAAAAGATCGAGAAAAATTCTAAAACATGTGCTGTTATGTAAATTTTTTGTAAAAAAAAAAAAATGATAAAAAATTTTGGGCCCCCACCGAAATAAAATCCTGGATACGCCCCTGGCATTCACTGACTATGAAAATTGAATGGATTTTTTTTGAAAATTCATTCGAAAAGGATTTCATTCTTCGAAGCTCAGGATAAGGTACACGAGATATAATTGGTTTTAATAGGTTTTAATTAATTGCTATACTGCAGTTTTATAAGGTTACTTTTTTAAAAAAAATATTCGTATATAGTAAGCACCCAAACATTATGTTGCAAAAAAAATCTTCTTGAAATATTTTGCCAATATCATCACGAAATTTCAAATGAGCTAATAGTGTAAAATAGGTTTGGAGAGTTGTAAAATTTAATTTGATAACAAATGTTTATTTTTCTCTCTTAGAAGCAATAATTTACTGATACGAACATTGATATAGCGACAGATGTAACTTTTAGTTGATTATAGTAGTTTTGATAACGTTTTTTATATTGCTTGATATCAGTTGCGATTGACCACTCAACTAGTGAAACACATAATCACTCCAAAAATGAGGTGTTTTTCAATTTTAAAATTGCTTTTAATAATCGGTATATGTTTATTACAATTTGCCAATGGAGCCAAAATTTTATCAATATTTGGCTACCCAGGACCATCACAATATATAATGGCTTCCGCTTTGCTAAAAGGTTTAGCTGAGCAAGGACATGAAGTCACTTCCATATCGGCATTTCCACAAAAACAGCCAATAAAGAACTTTAGAGATATAGCGATTTTGGAAAATTTAAACATTTTTGATGGTAAGATTAAATGAGTACGTAAGATACCACACTCAAAATAAAAGCCTTATAAAAAATTTGTGGTTTGGGCGATCGAAATTTGTGTTTTTTTGTGGAACTTTACAATTTTTTTTTGTAAATGTCCAAATTTCCAAGGTAATTTTACAAAAAAAATCTAGTAAAATCACGAGAATTCCTTGTAAGTTTTATAGCGTCAAAAAAGTTGTAAATACACAACTGTATTGGTAAAAAGCTTGTAAAATTACAAAATTACAAATCGTAATTTTTACTAGGAATTCTCGTAAAATAGGAGGTAGCAAAAAATCTGGTAAAGTCACGAGAACTCCTTGTAAGTTTTATCGTGTCAGAAAAGTTGTAAATTTACAATTTAATTGGTTAAAAGCTTGTAAATTACTTGAAATTCTAGTTCAATAATTTGTAGCAAAATAATTAAAGTTACAAGGTTCTCTTGTCATTTTACAAGGTTTTTTTTTTTTTTTTGAGTGCACATTAGGCTGGTTCATATATGCCACTTTTTTTGGGATTTTTGTATGGGCCACCCGGAATATATATTTAGCACCGTAAAAAAAACAAGGTGATTTTTTCAAATTTTTTCATTAAGGTTTAGGGGTTTTTCACACATTCAAAAAAAAAATTTCGATTTTTATTTTTTTTATTATAATTATAACTTTAAGCTTGATTAGCTTACTAACGACAAATAGTATCATTTTGTTCGGACAAAAATGACAAAAAGTATAATTTTGGTGCAAAAGAAAAATTTAATTTCTAAAAGTTATGGACATTTCTGGTATTTCCCATGCCGGTTTCAAACACCCCAGTTAGTGTTATCATCAGTAGGATTTTAGAATTGTAGAAATAGAATTGTAGTGTTGGAAACTGTCAAAATTTATTCTGTAGAAACTATACATATTCACATATATAAGAAACAGTTTTCATTAACAAGACAAACCGACATTTAAAATCCTACTGATGATAACAATAACTGGGGTGTTTGAAACCGGTATTGGAAATACCAGAAATGTCTATAACTTTAAGAAATTAAATTTTTCATCTGCATTTTTTTAACTTGAACCCCTATAAAAAAATATTTATTTTTATATAAAAAAATCGTACTTAACTGGCTTTTGAAATGCTTCCATAGACCAAAATTTATCAGATAAAATTTTTTGGGATTTTTTTTTTAACAAGCTTTATTTTACGGATTAAATTAACCCGTGGCACCAGATGATCAAAGTTTTGGATACCATATTTATTAATTTTTATACTGAAGACAAAAATTAAAATAAAATAAAAATCGGTTGAACGGTTTTCAAAATATGTCTTTTTTAAATTCGCAAAAAAGAAATTTTTAAAGAAAAGTCTAAAAATGTTTTTCCATTTACAATTTCAGAGAGCTTGAGAAAAACTTTAACTTTAATGTAATTTAGAATTACACTACTAAACATCGAAAATGTGACTCTTGATTACAATAGTTCTGCTGGTCAAAAATCCGGTCTCCAAACTTTTCCATCACATCAGGTTTTTAAGAAAATTGAGGTAAATGTTCAAAAAAATCTTCGTTTTGGGCATTTTGGAAATTCATAACGGACGAACCCGATGTGATGACTTCATCTACCATTGCCCGGCACTTTCTGGTCAGAGCCTTGCTGGTCAGAGACTTGCTCCTCACTGGGATCTAGGCAGCTCCACGATCTTTTATAAGAAACTAAAAGTGGTTTAACGACAGGGACCAGTGGGGAACAATGGACTTCAGAGTCTATATGTACTGACGTACCCACTTACAACCTAACATACCTAATCAATCCTAATGAAAAATCTATAAAAAACAAGTAGAAAAGTTAAATTCGCCTTGGCCGAATCTATGAATACCCTCCACAATGCCCTTTTTAAGTGATAGTAAATTTTTCAATGTGAAAAAAATAACATTTGTAATTAGAAATCACTATTTTCTGTAAGAAAAACTTTTTTTAAGTAGTTTTTGACAAAAAAAAAAATTACAAAATTTTTTTAAGTGTAAAATTTTTTTCGAGTGTATATTTTTTTAGTATTAAAATATTTTTGAGTGACGAAAATACGTCGAAAAATATTTTTGTGACTTACCAATGTTTTTAAAACATGTTTAACGGGTTTTCAACACGTGAATTTAAGGTGAACCAAATCTGAAATTCACTTTTTTTTTACGGTTGGAGCAAATTTTAAAAAATGTCGCATTGTGTGGGAGCCCCCTTAGAAATTGGAGATAGGGTACTAGTTTGTTCAAAAGAAATGTTAAGACGTAAAAATTAATGGGGATCGGTCTTATAAATGACCCCTCTAAGACGCACCATTGGAGCAGTAGAAATGATTTTAAGATTGGAAAATTACATTAAATTTTTTCAAAAAATTTTAAAAAATAGTAATATTCGTTATCCCACGATCCTCCTGGGCAAAAAATTTGTTGAATCGATAGAAGTTTTACACAAAAAAAATTCAAAAAATCGAAGAGTACAAACATTTTCAAAAATGAGATTTAAATTTTAAAACTTAAAAATCGCATACTAGAGCCCTTTTAAGAATTTTTTTGGATTTTTTTTTAAAGTACGAAAAAAACAAAATCTTTGAAAAAAAAAATTTTAAATCTGGAGCATTATTGAAGAAGTTATGAGTAAAAGAAATTTGAGTAAAGGAACAAACTACCAAATTTTTAAGAATTCGATATCTTTTGAACGGGTCATCAAAAAAATCTGAAAATTTACCACGAAGGAATTTTCGAAGGGTACTACACTCAAAAAAATATGGTAGTAGATTTACTAATTTTTTTTTGCTAATGCTAGTTAGCTAACTTTTAGCAAATTTTTAGTTGAGATTAGCATGTTAGCAAAAAATTCTTGTAAACTTCATTTAGCACATTAACAATTTTAAACAAACTTTGAACTAATTTCTTTTGCTAAATTTGAAATTGAGTTGACAACATTTTTACAAGATTTTTTGCTAACATTAGTAAAAAAAAAATGGTAAATTTTTTTTTATTTTCAGAAAACTTAACATGGCGCTATCTCGGAAACTAAGCCAGATAGAGCAATCTGGCTTATTTTTTTAGATTAGAATCTCCATACTTTCGCGGGTCCTCTTCACATGTGTGGACCCTAATGGGACCTAACTTTGGATCCAAAAAAGTTAGCATTCCCGAAAATTTTAAAATGCTCATATCTCGGTAAATATTGCCGACACAACAAAAAGCCCAAAAGAGTTTTTGTAGCTCTCAACACGTAGAACAAGACCGCAAAGTAACCAAAAGCTCTCCGAGTAATATTTTTGAAGTTATCGAGTTTTTTAATTCTCAAGATCCCCCTGAAATCACGTATCTCAAAAACTAAGCAAGGTAGAGCGAAACGGACACAAATTTTGGACCAAAAACTATGAGGATTTTTAAGTAACCCAACTAGGTCTAGGCCCATCGGGGTCAGGACCTATTGGGTCCGAACCCAATGGGGTCCTCAAATGTGTATGAACTAAGTTCAAAAAAAAATAAATCAGTTAACTAATTATTGGCAAAACATTTTTGCTAACTTTAGCAAAAAAACTGTGGGTTCAAAATCAGCAAATTTTCTTGTAGGTTTACAAGCTTTTTTTGCTAACATTACAGTTTTTTTTTTGAGTGTAAAAACTATAAACAAATTGGGAAAATTTAAAAAAAAAAATTTTCAAAGTGTCCGATTTCACATGGAATGCCCCATATACTTTATGGGCTCCTAGACCAATAATTTTCTGATCCTCGATCGATTTTAACACGATCTAGCGATGTCTGTCCGTCCGTCTGTCTGTTGAAAACACGCTAACTTTTGAAAGACTTTACGGAGGCTTCTGAAGTTTGGCATATATGTGGGGCATTTACCTGGCCAGGTTGGTATTGCAATCTCGCGAAATCGGCCTAGTGGTTCAAAAACTTTTGAACCACTAGGCCGATTTCGGACAAAAGACTAAATTTCGACAAGTGTTTTTCGTGAATTTATGAGATAAAAAACACGCTAACTTTTGAAAGGCAAATCTAAGGATACTAAAACGTAGCATACATGTTTATCATTCCCCTGGCCTAGTTTGTGTTGAATTTCAGCCAAATCGGTATAGTGGTTCAAAAGTTATTAGCAAAACCGTGAATTTCCGATTAGTTTCACCTTAAATTCACGTGTTGAATACCCGTTAATCATGTTTTAAAAACATTGGTAAGTCACAAAAATATTTTACAGCGTATTTTTGTCACTCAAAAACATTTTTACACAAAAAAAAAAAATACACTCGAAAAAAAATTTAGACTAAAAAAAATTTTTACACTCAAAAAAAGTAGTAAATTATTTTTTTTTTTTCAAAAATTCTTAAAAAAAAGGTTTTTACACAAAATAAAATGCTTATAATCAAAAATGTTATTTCTTTCAAGTTAGAAAATTTACTATCACTTAAAAAGGACATTGTGGAGGGTATTCATAGATTCGGCCTAGTCGAATTTAACTTTTCTACTAGTTTGTTAATAAAATGTTAAAATACTTGTAATTAATATTGTTTTTTACTCAAGTACTAACTTTATCTAAAATTGTCGAAAAAAATCCTTTTATTTAGCAAATAACTGAATTTGAAATTAGTCGATTAATTGATCAATTTTAAAATATTATTCGTTTAATCGAATAATTCAGAAATGGCAAATTTCGGTTAATCATTTAATCGAACAATAAAAAAACCCCCGATTAATAGAACACCCTAACTCTCTTACATAATTTTTGAATCCTTTAATCTTTTTGTAATATTGAAACAAATGTTTAAATAGTTCGTTAACACTTTAAAAATTTATTTTGTCACTAATAAAAAACACTAATTAATACAATTTTTTTTTCACAGAAATTTTGTCTGAAACTGCTGAAGAAATGAAAGAACCAAATTTTTTTGAAGAAACTCGTCAATTTGGCTCATCGAGTATTCAAATGATTACAAATGTGTTGGAAAATCCTCAAGTTAAAAATATAATGAAAAATGAAAAATTTGATTTACTCATAATAGAAGTATTAATGTGTGAGGCCTTATTAGGTTTGGGTGAACATTTTAAAGCTCCTATGGTTGGTGTATCGACATTGGGCACTATGACGGCCATTGACTATGTGGTAGGTAATCCTTCGCCGCCATCATATATACCACATATGTCTTTACCCTATGGAAATCGCATGAGCCTAAAAGAAAGATTTTGGAATATTATTAATAATGCAATTGATAATTTTTACAGTTATTTTATTATGCTTCCACCTCAAGAAAAGTTATATAAGAAATATTTTCCCACTGCTACCCTGACTTTGGATGAAGCTCGTAAAAATGTTTCTTTGGTATTGTTAAATCAACATTTTTCATTAAGTTTTCCCCGACCATATGTTCCGAATATGATTGAAGTTGGTGGTCTACATATTAAACAAAACCCGGATCCTTTACCCTCTGACTTACAAGAGTTTTTGGATAATGCTACCGAGGGTGCTGTATACTTTTCAATGGGTTCAAATATTAAATCTAAAGACTTTCCTGCTGAAACTCAAGCATTATTTTTGGAAACATTTAAAGAACTAAAAGTTAAGGTGCTATGGAAATTTGAAGATGAATCTCTACAAAATGTACCAGATAATGTATTCATTAAAGCCTGGTATCCACAACCATCAGTTTTGGCTCATCCCAATGTTAAATTATTTATAACCCATGGTGGCTTCTTAAGTACTACAGAAACAATATTCCATGGTAAACCCATCTTAGGTATACCAGTTTTTGCTGATCAACCCATGAATGTTCAAAATGCTATTAATGCTGGTTACGCTTTGTCGGTGAAATTAGATAATATTACTAAGGACTCGTTAAAGGCGGCAATTCAAGAGCTTTTATCAAATGATCGTTATACAAAAACCGTACAAAAGTTATCAAAACGTTTTAGAGATCTGCCTCAAACGCATTTAGAAAAGGCTATTTATTGGATTGAATATGTTTTAAGACATGATGGCGCCGCTCATTTAAGGAATGCTGGTCAGGATTTGAACTTCTGGCAATATCACAACATTGATATATTTGTAATCTTAATCGGTGGTTTTGTATTATTAGTCTTGTCAATTATTTTAGTTGTTTATTTCTTAAACAAACTATTGTGCAGTAAAAAGTCTAATAGAAAATCACGTAAAACAAAACGTAGTTAAATTGTGTATCTGGTGCAACTATTTTGTTTTAAACTAGTTAAGTTTTACCATCGCAAAGTATTGCGATTTACCTTAAAAAAATTTGTAAAATAACAACAAAAAATTTGTTAAATTAACTATAAGACTCTTATTTTAAACTTAGAAAGTTTCGTGAAAATAATATAATAAATTAACTACTGAGCTTTAAATGAGCACAAAAATGTGTTAATTTTTGGGGGATTTTTCTTTAGAACATATTACGTTTTAGTTGGCAGTTTAAGGGACGATTTAGTCTTTGTTCTTGTTCCTGAAGTGTACACACAAAAAAAAACCTTGTCAAATTACTAGAAAAAGTCTCGTAATCCCATTTTACCAAAATTTTACAGTTTTTCTTGTTTTTTAACAAAAAATTTTCCATCGAAACTTACATTATTTTTTTTTAAATTTACAAATTTCCAATTTTTCTTTACAAAAAAAATCTAGTAAATTCACGAGAATTCCTTGTAAGTTTAATTTGCCAAAAAAGTTGTAAATTTACAATTTTATTGGTAAAAAGCTTGTAAAATTACAAAATTATTAGTAAAAAGCTTGTAAAATTACAAGAATTCTCGTAAAATAGGAGGTAGCAAAAAATATAGTAAAATTACGAAACCTCTTGTAAATTTTATCGTGTCAAAAAATTTTTAAATTACAATTTATTGGTAAAAACCTTATAAAATTACAAAGTTATTGGTAAAAATGTTGTTAAATTACTAGGAATATTTGTCAAATAAGAGGTAGCAAACAAAAAAAGTTACACGTTTTTCTTGTAATTTTACAAGGTTTTTTTTTTGAGTGTAGTAAATTTAAAGATTTTGAGCCATTTTTTGTATAGAATATTCTCAGAATATTTTTTATAGCAAAGTTCTCAGACTCTGCTGATACATTTTTTTTTATAAAAAATACTCAGATTCTGAGGCATTTTTACGATAGAAAAATTCTCAAATTCTAAGACATTTTTTTATAAAAAAGTTCTTAGATTCTGAGATGTAATAAATTTTGATGTAAAAAAATTTTCAGAGTCTAAGACATTCTTTCTCTAGAAAAATTCACAAATTCTGAGGCATTTTTTTTTATAAGATATGTAATACTAACAATAACATTTTTTTTTATGTTGTTTGGTATAAAAAAACTTCTGATATTTCTAGACATTTTCTGAACAGTGGGGGGGGGGAGGAGTCGTAGAAAATAAAATTATTACATTATGGATAAAGCAATATTTGCGAGTTGCCCTTTTGAAATTCCTGGATACGTCGCTGCACTTGGATCTACCACTACAAAAAAATCAAACGATATTAAAATTTTTTTTTTCCATAAATTTTTTTTTTTCATCAATTTTTTTTTTTTTTCATCAAACTTTTTTTTTTTCATCAAATTTTTATTTTTCATAAAAATTTTTTTTTCATCAAACTTTTTTTCGTTATTTTTTATCAATTTTTTTAAATTTTTTTTTTTTTTTCATAAATTTTTTTTTCATCAAATTTTTGTTTTTCATAAATTTTTTTTTTCATTAATTTTCTTTTTCATCAAATTTTTTTTTTCATTAAATTTTTTTTCATCAAATATTTTTTTTTTTCAT